>OZ024835.1:7263045-7485545 GCA_964016985.1 Anodontia alba | reverse complement strand
AATAAATAAAGATAAAACCATAAAGATAAAATACGATAACATGCATTTTTGGTACATGTAATTGTATGTTCATAATGATCCTATTATAGCCTTTACAATGCAACGGTGTTGTTTGTTTGTTTACTCAGGGTGCGATCTGGAATTTATTCCTGGTACACAGTGTTTTCAGAAATGCAATTTATTCCAGGCATTGGAAACTTCAGCTTCATAAGAGACAGTTACACCGAATGAAACAATCGTGGTACAACCGGCCGTTGATACATCTTTCTTTGATATTGGGGACATTACATACGCCCGCCCTAGACAGCTTGCAGAAGAGTAAATGTAACATTTTATATTTAATGCGTTTCAGCGAATTACTATGATTTTCCTGTGAAATTGCAATCAATAATCCCATTAAAATTTATTTTATTTCACTGTAAAAATGGAATTTTCTTGAGTCTAAAATCTCGCAAAAGGCTCTGATATTATATTAAGTGCTTAACGTTCCGCACTCGAACCGCTGACATCACCTACTGCGCTAACGTATATCTGCATGCGACGTCAGGCGGATTATCATCTACTTAGGCATTTTCTCAGTGTGCGTATTTTGTTTTGTGTCGATTTAAAATGTACTTGTCCTGATTGTCACTTACTGCGCAGACGTAGCTCTGCATACGACGTCAGACAGATTATCATCTACTTAGGCATTTTTAACGCGTATCCTATTTTATACAGATTTAAAATGTACTTGGTCTGATTGTCCAACATTATGCGCATGAACACACTGAACCAGATCAAATTTACGCGAAATGGCTAGAACAACAAAAACAAACAAACAAAAAAAAAAAAAAAAAAAAACTTTCCGTTTAACCTATTTATGCCGTGTGGATTCTTTTGACTCTACATTTTGGACTGGTCGATGGCCATGTTTTACGGAAATCTGGTATTTAATGTAAAATAATTGTAGATCCTGATCAGAAACGCATTATGTGGCGTCTGACCTGGGTCTACACTGTTTGTATTTTTGAGACGCTAATTATAAGTTTATACTAAACTTTCTTTAAGATTAGTATAAATATATTTTAAAACAGGTCGCTGATAGACAGCACGGTACACATGGAAGGGCCTGATGAGGCAGAAGTAACGTTCCAAGTCGTCGAGAGTGGTACTCAGCGAGGAAAAAGGAAGCTTGTGTCTAGTGACGGGTTTACATTCACTTTGAAGAGACAGAACAGAGGGGAAACAGTTGAGTGGCGATGTGCCATTAGAAACAAGACGGTGACATGCCCTGTAACCATCCAACAGCGTGGAAATTGCTTCGTACAGCACAAAGACCACCTGCATGCAGCCAGACCGGGTATTTTGAGAGCCGTTGAAATCCAGAAGAAGGTGAGTTTCACTTCGCTGATGTATTTTACTATTCAGATTAATTACAGTTTTTTTTAACGAAACAATGACACGAAGAAAACAACTGATTTCACATGCACAAATTACGTTATGTAGCGCCCAGGTGAGCTTGCACATTTTAAATAGGTACATACAACTAACGGTATTTACACTCAGTATCCGGACAGATCGACCTTATCAAAATATAACTAGATCAGATCTGACGTCGCGTAATCAAAGTGGCGTCCGATCACAATACATTAAGAGGTGTCTTTTCGGATTTTTTATGGGCCGAGTGGTCTTTTGCAATTTGGGCCGAGTTGTCTTCTGAAATTGGGACGACTTGGGCCGAGTTGTCTTGGGCCGACTTTTTTATGGGCCGAGTTGTCCTGGGCCGACTTGTCTTTGGGCCGAGTTGTCCTGAACCCGTTCAAATTACGCCACCACCCCCACCCCCACAAAACTCCCTCTGAATCCGTCCCTGTTAGGATATGTATGATAATATGATAAGGAGTTAAGGTGTCCCAATATTTAGGGTAAATAATTGCGTGCTGATTATGTGGTTTGTTTTTGTTTCAATAGATGTCGCGAATACCACCATGACCACAACAATGGTGTGAAATTAGCGCGTCATAACTGTCAGATGTTATATCACTAATTATTTTAATATAACCTCAATAAGGGACCTTTTATCTAACTTAAAATATGAATCGTCGCGGTATCTATTTTTTTTTTTTTTAAAAAATACTGGATTTATGAAGAAAATTACCCGATGAAAAGATTTCAGTGGAACCACCGACTTCTAAAAAATGTTTCAGACTACTACGGCGTAGTCTGGGTAAAGGGCACTAATCGGATACGAATTTCAGCGAATTCCAGTTTACCTGAAAATATTTAGTTGAGCCTGTACCCAACGGGCATATGATGTTTGTACAACGTCGCATTAACGTCAATGCAAGGACGTTAATACGACCTGTTATAAACGTCATATGCCTTCCATATATGGACATGATTTGAAGTTGGCTGTTCATGTATTTACAGTTTAAATGCGGAATCGACAGAAGCTAACAAGTTTATGCTCAGAAAGTGACAACAGGAACTCTTCATCTAAAATCAGAGCCAAAACAGAAAGAGCGTCTATTCTATACCCAGTACACACACAACGACGTATCAACGTCGCTCCAATGTCGACGCGACGTCGCAGCGACGTTTGATAACAACGTCGTAACATCGTCGCGCCGACGTCGCAGCGACGTCAAAGCGATGTTGTTATGACGTTGTGTGTTAGCTGGGATAAGAAGTCGGCCCGTTCTCATTCTGAGAATAACTATAACGGAGATACGTACATGTTTCATGAATCCAATATTTAAAAAGATAACATGAACACAGGCAACGCCTATAGGCGGGCTCGCAATGCACTAAGATTTGAAAAAACACATTTTGCAGTTACAGTACAATTGGATAATATTAAAGCCAAAAATCGTCCAAAAAATCAAAGTACGTATAAGACCCAAGCTATACCGTTAAAATTTTGGTACCGGATACTGGTACAATGTACCAGATTTTCCCAGTTGCTCCCGGCAAATACAAATAGATCTGCCACTAGACTGCTTCACAGTTCGACAAATTTACTATCGTAAAAATTGACGACTGTAGTGAACCGTTAGTCACGTGTTTTATTCCGCTGCTGGCATTGGCCGATAACAACACGTCATGCTGTAAACAAATGTGTATCGAAATCTCCCTGTTTATTTATAGAATAGCAGAAAGAATACCATCACTCAGCGTTTGTTTGTTTGTTTTTTAAACGAACATCCTATGTTGTATGTGTAATAATTATGCACAGGCACAGTGTTAAATACACAAGTATGTTTACAGGTTGATGATTTAAACAATAGCTATAACATTTTCAGTCGTTACACTGATTAGATTGTCATAATTTATCATCAATTAAGTCACTCACCCTTAAATCGCCAATCACAACTGCAGCAGACGACAGTTTGATTCTTTTTTCAAAGAAAAGTCTTGATATTTTCATGTGAATCGTCTGCTGCAGAGGATTTGCATGAACTATCAAGACTTGTTTCTTTTTAAAATTAAATAAAAAAAATGTCGGCTACAAAAAATGAATGTAATCGGGGAAGCCCGTCTATTTATAGACTAGACTGCTTCACAGTTCGACAAATTTACTATCGTAAAAATTGACGACTGTAGTGAACCATTAGTCACGTGTTTTATTCCGCTGCTGGCATTGGCCGATAACAACACGTCATGCTGTAAACAAATGTGTATCGAAATCTCCCTGTTTATTTATAGAATAGCAGAAAGACGTTTGTTTGTTTGTTTTTTAAACAAACATCCTATGTTGTATGTGTAATAATTATGCACAGGCACAGTGTTAAATACACAAGTATGTTTACAGGTTGGTGATTTAAACAATAGCTATAACATTTTCAGTCGTTACACAGATTAGATTGTCATAATTTATCATCAATTAAGTCATCACCCTTAAATCGCCAATCACAACTGCAGCAGACGACAGTTTGATTCTTTTTTCAAAGAAAAGTCTTGATATTTTCATGTGAATCGTCTGCTGCAGAGGATTTGCATGAACTATCAAGACTTGTTTCTTCTTAAAATTAAAAAAAAAAAAAAAATGTCGGCTACAAAAAATGAATGTAATCGGGGAAGCCCGTCTATTTATAGACCTAACGCAAACGCTTGGATTAGCAAGCGCTCGAGTGATCTGGATTACAAGGGTGTATTTGCCTTGATAAAAATTGGTTTTCTACAGTCCTCGTTCTACGAGGTCATGTGGAGCAGTCTATTTATAGACCTGAAGCAAACGCTTGGATTAGCAAGCGCTCGAGTGATCTGGATTACAAGGGTGTATTTGCCTTGATAAAAATTGGTTTTCTACAGTCCTCGTTCTACGAGGTCATGTGGAGCAGTCTAATCTGCCACATTAATTGAGAACCCGACAAGCTGCAAACAAAATGTTTATTTCCGGTTCGGTTTGACGGCATGTGCTGTACCACTGAGCTAGACTGCTCCACATGACCTCGTAGAACGAGGACTGTAGAAAACCAATTTTTACCGGGACAAAATACTCCCTGGTAATCTAGATCACATTGAGCGCTTGCTAATTCAAGCGTTTACTTCTGGTGTATAAATAGACGGGCTTCCCTAATTTGATCTATTGTGCAGCTACATTGAAACTGTAGCTTGCAATTTGTTATTTTAACCATAAAAGCGCCAAGCAAAATTTGTAGCAGACGACATTTTTTCTTCTTTTTTTTTTTTTCAAAGAAAACAAGCCTTGGTGTTTCATGTGAATTCTCTGCTGCAGAAATTCAAGACTTTTCTTATTTTGAAACCGTGATAAATCAAACGGTCATCTGCTGCAGTTGTGATAATTGGTGCTTTAAGCTTCTGTCAACAGGTACATGTCAGACGGTATTTCTATATATAGTCACCAGTGTAAACATTATGACTGCAATGAATGCTTGAACTCTTAAAGCGCCAGGCGAGTTTTTTGGAAGATGACATTTTAACCCCTCCCCCCCCACCCCCACAACCCCCCCCCCCCCCCCACACACACACACACACACGCCAAAGAAACAAGATGAATCGTCTGCTAAAATAATATAAATGTCGTCTGCTGCAGTAGTGACTGGCACTTTAAGGGCAAAAATATCTTAAAAAGCATATTAGACTCTATTGGTTATACTAACCCATTTCACGCCTAATGTCTTCTAAACGGACATGTTATTTACTACCCAGATGATCCCAGATCAGATGCTGCAAAATTCAGAATCTGATCAGGGTTTAAATTGCTTGCTACACCAGGCATCTATAAAAATGTAAGTAATCAGACACTGATAGAGCTGCTGTTCTATAAATAAAACAGGGAGAATCCGATACCAATTTGTTTACAGGATGACGTGTTGTCATCAGCCAATGCCAGCGGCGGAATTGAACACGTGTTTATGGTTTACTACAGTCGTCAATCTTTACGATAGTAAATTTGTCGAACTGTGAAGCAGTCTACCACTGAGCTTGCTCGCGCAGGCCTCTTCGGCCTGCGCCACATTGGGCGCCACACGAAAAATTTATTTTAAAAACAATGCTGTTTGGATATTTACCCAATTAAGTTCTTTTTTTTTAAGCAATACAAATTAATTTTTGGGATACGCCCCCAGACATGTTTCTTGCAACCATCAACAAAACCATAGGGTACCCAAAAGAAAAGAATTCCTGGTACGCAATTCAATGAAAAATGGCGTGGGTAAAATAGTCAAAAATACACAATAGCTTAAAACCTTATCTATGGCTTTGTATAAATAAATAAATAAATAAATAAATAAAATTCAAGTTCTATTCGTAGGCTTCCTCCGAATAACCAAGTAGCTATCCAGCTGGACTACAACGTTGAAACAACGTCATTTCAATATAGGGATGAAACATGGTTTTTCATGCATTAACATCCGTCAGGTCCCTTGGGAGGTGTTGAAAACCGAGGCCGAAGGCCGCGGTTTTTAACACTTCCCAAGGGACCTGGCGAATGTTAATGCATTGAAAAATCATGTTCGATCGCTATTATTGCATAAAAACTGAAAACATTTGCTACATTTCGCGTTATTTCTTGCACTATTGCGTTTCGCCTTTTCACCGATGTCACGCGAACGCTATTTCCACGGACTATGCTCGTTCGAGGGCACGGTAGTACATATCTTGTGACGGCAGCAATTCTGTGGCCCCGGTATCAGCATATTGAAAGTTGCGTAGCCGTGCATTAACAGCGCGTTGATTGCCTTGTTAATGCAATAATGCTGATTCAACGCCCTTTTCTCCTTTCGACATCACTTGGAAAGAAGCTTTTTGCTTCGCGTTTTACTTTAAATTTTGTTTGACCATATCTTAGCAGAAACCATTTGTCTTTTTTTCTCAAATATTTACCCAAAAATTAAATTTACGACCAAAAGTTGATCTCACTTGTGCAATTTCTTTAGTAAAGTGATTTTTTATGATCTAAGAAAGCATTTTAAATTTCTTTGCTGATTTTTTTCAGTTTTGATGTTTCATGACAATATTGTAAAAATTAATAAAAAAAAAAAAAATAAAAAAAAAATAAATAAATAAATAAATAAATAAATAAATAAATAAAAAACAAAAAAAAAAAAAAAACAAAAAAACGATCGAACAGAACTTGTTAAAAAACAACAACAACAAACAAACAAACAAACAAAAAAAACAAAAAAAAAAACAAAAAAAAAAACAAAAAAACTACTAACAAAAAAAAAAAAATAAAATAAAAAAATAAGAGTGCAAACGCAGAATAGATTTGGAAATGCAAGATTTAGAAGCTGTTTGGGTAGAAATAACCATTAAATCCAAAAAGATACTGATTGGGGGATTTTATCGCCCACCACACAGCAATACAGACTACTTTAACAAAATAAATGAAAGCATTGACAGAGCCTACAGTACTAACATAGTAGATATCTTAATCACGGGAGACTTCAACTTTAACATGTTCTCAAACGAAAACAATAAAATGAAAGAGTTAATACAACAGTACAATCTAAACCAGCTGATACGCGAACCAACGCATTTCACCGAACATTCGGCTTCATTGATCGACTTAATATTGGTGCGAAACACAACCAGCATCGTTACTAGTGGAGTTGCAGATTCATTCATACCTGACCAGATAAGATTTCATTGTCCTGTACTTGTGCTCTTAAAGTTTTTACGCCCAACAGTCAAATCGTATAAAAGACGGGTATGGAATTACCCACTTGCTGATTTTAATAAATATCGAGAACAGCTAACTAATTACGATCTCCAAAACAAGATTGAATCAAACTCAAATATTGATGACAACGTTTTATGTATAGCAGACTGCATTATGCAAGCAAGTCAAGAATCTATACCTAACAAAATAGTTACCATCAGGCCAAATGAGAATCCATGGATAACGGGTCATATAAAACGCCTTATCAGAAAAAGAAAACGCACCTTTAAAAAATATAAGAAAACTTCTAATATGTTTCTTTTGGAAAAATACAAAACACTTCGAAACAGAGTAGTAAATGAAATAAGAAAATCAAAAAAGGAGTATTTTGATAAACTTGAAGGTCTGCTATCTAGCGCAAGTTCAAACTCGAAATTGTTTTGGAAGACATCTAAACAAGTTCTCAAAACATGTCGTAACTCAACAAACGTTCCCAATTTGATATATAATAACGAACACGCTGAAAGTGACATTGATAAAGCCAATATGCTAAATAATTACTTTTCATCGCAAGCTAAAGTTGCAGACGACGACAAAAACGTTCCACCTCTACCTCGACCCCAACATACAATTCTATCCTCATTTGTTATAACACATCAAGACGTTTTTGATGTTCTTTCTAAACTGGATGTGAGTAAAGCATGCGGTCCAGACCTCTTGAGTCCTCGCCTTCTTAAGGAAGGCGCTTCTGTTCTTTCGAACCCTCTCTCCATTGTTTTTAACAGATCACTGAGTCAAGGTTATTTCCCATCTTCCTGGAAAGAAGCTAATGTTACACCAATTCACAAGAAGGAAGATAAGTCTCTTCCCCAAAATTACAGACCCATCTCCCTCCTTAGCCCTATAGGAAAAACTATGGAACGTTGTGTGCACAAACACCTTTATAACTACATAGTTGAATATAATCTTTTGACTCCTTTCCAGTCTGGTTTTGTTGCAGGTGATTCTACTACTTACCAGTTATTACATACTTACCATACTTTCATTGAAGCGGTTGACAGTGGAAAAGAAGTCAGAGTTGTTTTTTGTGATATAAGCAAAGCCTTTGACAGAGTCTGGCACAAAGGACTTTTACATAAACTCTCGCATATTGGGATTTCTGGAGATCTTCTACAGTGGTTCAAAAGTTACCTCTCTGACAGGAGACAGCGAGTTGTTTTAAATGGTGTAACCTCAGACTGGGCTTCTGTCCTAGCTGGGGTTCCGCAAGGATCTATCCTCGGTCCCTTACTTTTTCTCATTTATATAAACGACATTGTTAATGGTATTACTTCTTCTATACGTTTATTTGCTGATGACACTAGCTTATATATTGTTGTCGATAACCCAGTAACTGCCGCTCATCTTCTGAATACTGATTTAGATACTATAAGTAAATGGGCAGCTGACTGGTTAGTTGACTTTAATCCTGCAAAGACAACCTCTCTTCTTATAACTAGAAAGCTGCAACCTCAACTTCATCCGCCACTTGAAATGAATAGTATTACACTAAAAGAAGCCTCTACCCACAAACATCTAGGTATTACTTTTTCTAGCTCATGTACTTGGTCCGAGCATATAAATAATATTACTGATACTGCTTGGAAGAGATTAAATATTATACGAGCGCTTAAATTTAAAATTAGTAGGCTAGCTCTTGAAAAGTTATACACAGCATACGTTCGGCCCTTATTAGAATATAGCGACTCTGTATGGGACAATTGTTCAAACGACTGCAAAAGGCAGTTAGAATGCATTCATAATGAAGCCGCCAGAATCGTATCAGGTGCAACAAAACTCTGCAGCATTGAAAAAATGCTAGCAGACCTAGGGTGGGAATCACTTCACGACAGACGACAGAAACACAAATTAGTTATTTTTTATAAAATTGTTAATAGCCTGGTCCCAGATTACCTAAGTAATCTCTTACCGCCTCTTGTACAAGAACGTACAACCTACAGTCTCAGAAACGCAAATGATATCCGATCTATTCATGCACATACAAACCTTTTCTTCAACTCTTTTTTTCCTTCTACCATCAGAGCGTGGAACGACCTTCCAGATAATGTCAAAGAAGCCAGCACAGTTTCCTCCTTCAAATACAGACTAAATAGGGATCTAAGGGCGCCACCCAAATATTTTAATGCTGGATCTAGAATAGGACAGATACTTCAGGGCAGACTTCGCATGGAATGCAGCTCACTCAACTCGGATCTCTTCCGTAAAAACATCGTGCCTAATCCGTCGTGTTCTTGTGGTGGATTCGAAAGTGCATTCCATTTTTTCTACACATGCCCTAAGTATGCAGATGTCAGGAACAGATACCTATCTGATCTATTACCATCACACAATGTTCATGACTTATTATTTGGAAAAGAAAATGCACCAGATAATGATAACGAGCTCCTTTTCTTAAAAGTACAAGACTTTATTATCAAATCCAAACGGTTCGTGCAATAGCTCATAATATCACATGCTACAATTATAAGTCCCAGCTTCTAGTAAAATTATCTATTATAATAACACCCGTTGAGTAGCACAAACTGGGATCGGTCAACATCCTTTCTTCCCTTCTTTTTTTTTTTTTTTTTTTTTTTACATAGAACATTGGCACTGTCTCTTTTCAAAGTAAAATGTCATAATGTTATGCGCACGATGTATATGTTGCTCAGAGATATGTGGTAAGAACTTGCTATAGTTGAAGTCCTCACACTGAGACTGTCTATAATCAGTAATAACAAATTTGATTTTAATATCTTACCATATCAAAAACATATTACTAAGTGTTCTGTACCTAGTATTGTTGAAATTGCAAATGTTCTCTCTCTCTCTCCCTCTCTCCCTATCTCTCTCTCTCTCTCTCTTTCTCTCTCTCTCGCTCTCATTATAAACAATATCTACCATTCACATATGTTTTGTTCATGTTGTATGATTCAGGAAATGACATGTATAAGCTTTAAGCTTACCGTCTGATCCTGACACATTAATGTTGTGAAACTAATTTTCATGTAATTGAAACAATAAAAAATATTGTTTAAACCAAGCAAGAGTATTTTACCTTTGTTAGATTAGAAAACAAAAGCTCATGGGCACAGGGAACCAATTCATTCATGAATAATCATGCCAGCAAAAAGGATAGGGAGGGTAGGGAAGCTCGGGGTAGTTATTTTATGTAAGGAGGCCTCTGATTGGATAATAATAGAAAGGAATTGGTATTAATTGTTTCCAATTCAAGAAAAAAGTATTTTGTGTTATTTCATACATCTCTCTGACAAATATTTGCTTCTGTTTATGATTTTGAGAGCCAAAAGTGGAATTAGTAAAATTGCAGAATTGCAGTTTTACTTTTCTGCTACAACCAACTTCCAAAAAGTCCCAGAAAGTGCTGGTGACCATGGTTTTTTTTTTTTTTTTTTTTGCATTTCTGATTGTTCAGCTAAGGCTAAGCTTTAAATTGAAACCAACTTTGGAGGTCCAGCCATACCCTGAAAACACCTATACTTGGCTGAAGTAAGGGTATTTATAATGGAGGTCTATGGGGAAAATAATTAGTTCACTGTACCCTCATAGCGTGGGACCAAACTACCATATGCGGTGTAACTATCACGAAAACATACCTATATAATTTTGACCCCCTTAAGCCCCATTTTATATAGTAAATCTGGGGTTTACAGGGGTATACATTATTTTTCGTATTTCTGCACAAAAACATAGATTGTGGGTACTCGTTAGAACCGCCTCGCCGAGGCGGTTCTAACGAGTACCCACAATCTATCTTTTTGAGCAGAAATAATAAAAATATCAGAATTTTTTATCTGAAAATTTTCATTTTTTGGTGGTAAAATTTTCAGTATATTTGAATAGGCATGTTTTCGTTATAAAGGTTTCCTTTGAAAGAAACTATACGCGAACTGTTGCATGTGAAAATATGCCGGCGGGGTATGTGCCGACAGCGAAGACTCAAATCAACCTGTACGTGCGCTTGCAGAATCATTGGTTGGTTGGGTTGAAGTTTAACGGTCCAGCACCACTATTAAGGTCATTATGAGCCGGTCAGTTTACCTAACCACACTTTCCTGGGCAGGCTTAGTCCTTTAAGCGTTTAACCAGTGCTTGTGCACATTCTGACAACTGCCCTTCTTGAATCAGCGGAATCAGCGGAAGGGAGAGAATGACCGTAGGAAATATTCCATGATCAATCTCCTTGTAAGAATGTTGCCGGATCTAGCGGGGATCGAACCCGCGACCTCCTGATCACAGAGGCGTGGTTTAACTAATTATTCTGTATTTACCCTAAGTATTGGGACAGACAAGCCTGATCAAACGCGGCATCTGATCAGAGTCTTCAAGGTTTGCACTCAGCTGGTATGGCATCTGATCAGGGTCTACATTATTGATAACTTAACTTTAGACACATGAACAGGTAGTCAAACGGACGTTCAAATTTTAGGACATACAGTCAAACCTCAATAACTCGAACATCTTTGAGACCATGTAAATTTGTTCTATATAAGGGTAGTTCGAGTCACTGAGGGTTAATCATGGCGCCAGGTCAGAAAGCAAACAGCTATAATTTAGTTAAATCTTTTCGATTTTCTACACAATAATTGTATGTTGAGTGCACTCATTAGAATTGTCTCGATGAGGCGATTCTTATGAGTACATACAACATACAATTTCGCTATAAGATAAGAAAATTTCCCTTAATATTTGTGTTCATGAACGATCGGAGGAATTTCATACGGATTCAAAAACGAGTTCGAGTTAGCCATGATAAACGAGCCATCTGTGTTCGGGCTATTGAGGTTCGACTGAAAGAGGTCTGGATACATTTTGTAGATTTGCCGCTATTTCATAAGGGAGACAATTTTTGTGACTTCCTGTTTACTTTCCTGCACACCAATTCCCCTCCTCAAAAAGGGTCTTCTCTTACAGGAAAGAATTTGCTCCCTCTGGGAGCAAATTCTTTCCTGTTAGAGTAGACCCCTTTTCGGTTCTTTCCTGACAGAGAAGACCCCTTTTCGGAAGGAGACAAAACAATTTTGAATGAGTTACCTGCCTTGAAATTGTATCAAATCCTTGTCTTGTAACCTGTCAAGAGGTTCTAAGGATCTGCTCAGTACTAGTAAATACAAAACAAGGTTTTCGCTAAAGTTGTAATAGTAACGGTCACTTTTGGTATTATACAGTGGGATAATTGATTTTTCCTTTATTTTGGTACATTCTATTTGTCTATTTTTGGCCGAACGAACGGCCCCCAAAGATATACAAACAAAGAAGAATATCCGCCTTGGATATAACAAACGCCGCGTTGTTAGAGATGAGGAACGCCGAACAAAGGATGAAAAGCAAATTTATACTGAGTGAAAAACAAATAATTTCAAACTGTTGTAGGATAATTAATTTCCACAGTTTATAGCTATATCAAAACTACTTGCGACCAATATTAACAAAAATTTTGGCTATTTTATTATTTATCTATTTCCCAAAATACTATTTGAACATTACGGGTGTTCGGTCAAGCGAAGAAATATGAATAAAATAGATAAATAGAATATTGTCTGTAATTTTAAGGGAGGCAATATATACGGGTCAAGTACTCGTTGTCTCCCTCGAGTGTCTGTGTTAAGTACACAAGATTAGCTTTTGAAAAAGCCTAGAAAGTCAATTTCGGCATAATTAAATGTTGTAAGAGGTTCGCGAGGTTTAAAATTGTCCAGTAAAATGAAACACCGTTTTTCATCTTATTTCTGTTTCCCAACATGTGAAACAGACGCATTGAATAGATTAAATATTTATAAAACTGAACTATTTTGAATTCCAAACGACTACCCACTAAGTCCTGGCGAACCGTAGAAGCTAGTGACGACGAAGTGCTTGTACTTCGCGCGGGGGTGGGGTGGGGGTCTGGTGGGGGGGGGGGGGTAACTTCCTATATATGGAATAGTACGGATGTGCGTGCCGAATAGCCCCTTTTTCAGCGCTACCAGGTATGTGATTGGCCCCCTTTTTGCAAAAAAAACGTATATGACCGCCACCGCCCCTCTCCCCACCCCCCACCCCCCCTCTCCCCCCGAGGCTTGTAAGTGGAAACGTACCTCAAAGCGTTAGTCATACAGCCGATACAAATATTTTTTTTTCCATTTAATTCTACAGTAAATGTAACGACTACGATTACCACAACTTTATAAATCCCATCAGTCTACCATCAAAACAAAGAACGTTCTTAGCACTACCTAAGAATACCAAAACAATAAAGTCATGACCAAAATCGAAGACTGCTTTTCACCTATCAAACATTTGGTGTCGTCCAGGGGCGGATCCAGAAGGATTTCTGAGGGGTTCGATTTTTATCATATTACCATACTTACTCTACGTATGCGGACATACAGGCCTGAGCAAACAGTGTAGACCCAGATCAGACGCCGCAGAACGCGGCGTCTGATCAGGGTCTACACTGTTTTCCAATCACCCAGCATTTTTACACACATTCACAGATAGTAAAATGGACTTATTGAAGAGAAGAATAAGTGTCCTAAATTTATCAATTTTATCCAAAATTTCCCATAAAAATGAAATGTTGAGCCAAAGGGGGTTATCCCGTCCCCTCTCCCGAACCCCCTCTGAAGACGCTTGTGGTCGTCGGATGCCTTTGGCTATTTGGGCGTACCATCGTCTTACCTCATCTTAGTCGCACAGGCGGAAAAATAATCTAGGTCATATGGAGCGCTCATTCTGAGATGCTTTCCGGCTCCATGTAAATTCTACACTCAGAATCGAGCTTTCTTCAACCAAAACATACTATCGTAATATACTATAGTCGTCGTTGAGACAGACATTTGTGGAATAAAATGCACACTAAAGTCGAAGTTCAGTGGCTCGAATATCTTTTGGTACCATGGAAATTTGTTCTAGATAGTTCGAGTAACTGAGGGTTAATCAAAGCGCCCGGTTAGAAGGCAAACTTGGGATATTCGTTTAGGGATGTCGCTTCGATCTTCTATAAAATAATGGTATGTTAAGCGAACGCATTTAAATTGCCTCATTTTCATGATAAAAACCCTATAATATCCAACACTTTTTTTTAGCTATCGGCAGAATTTCCCAGGCACCCAAAAGACGAGTTCGAATCAGCCACGGTAAACGAGCTATCCGGGTGTTCGAGTGACTGAAGTTTTACTGTGCATACTGAACAATAAATAAATGTTTGCCTGAAAAAGTAACCATTATTGTACATATCGCACACGACTTTCACTATCGTCCCCATGCTTTTGTACCTATCAATTTGACAAACTTCATGAACTGTTGCAAGTTTCGGAACGATACGCAACGCACGAAAAGGGCCCTGATGCTATCTGCGGACAACGGAGGCCCTGATCAGCCTGCGCATTTGCAGGCTGATCAGGGCCTTCGTTGCTCACTTGAAGAAGCAATGGAAATTTGTATGTGTGTAGACGAACAGATAATGCCCAGATTACACTGTACGAATGCGCACGCTCATTTGGACCTTCGTGATTCGCATATGGCATGCGGACATTTTTCCCCACGTTGCGCATACCATGTATATTGTTTACGTGAGGAAAACCGTGCGTCATTTTTATCACGAGAGAAAAAGACCCTTGTGCACACAACGAATGTCCGATCAGCCTGCACTAACGCAGTTTGTCAGAGGTCAGGGCGTCTGTTGCTCGCTTACAGCCCAGCGGGCATGCATCTTTCAGACGTGATATCGATATCCTCGCAACGTCATGACTTGCATCGACGTTATGTGCCCACCGGGAGAATGCATAGAATTTACAAGAAGAATAGAGAAGGTTTGTGTGTGTGTGTGTGTGTGTGTGTGTGTGTGTGTGTGTGTGTGTGTGTGTGTGTGTGTGTGTGTGTGTGTGTGTTCTCGGAGATGTATCACTGATGAGTTAGGAAGTCTTCATGCAGACTGAACAAATTATGTGTCTAAACCGCGGCAGAAGTAAGGGCGATGATTGTGGCCACGTAAAATCGATTTAAGCCCCCCAGTGAAATACTTTTCACTGACCGTTCCAAGGTGGTTCTTCTGTCATGGTTTATTTTTGTTATAAGTTCGTCTTTGAATATTTGTGTCGCTTACATCTTTTTGGTTTGGATAGACATTTGGCCACTTTGTGGGAAAGTAACTGTCCGTTTGGCTTTCTGCTAGTGATGTTTCCATTAGGGTCTAGTTATTTCGTGTTTAGGGAGGTGTGGGATAATTGTATCGATTCCTGATCATTGCCTTCCTTTCTGTTTAGATCATACCGCACGGATGCACAGGCTGATCTGGACCGTCCCTGTTTGCATATAGTATATTATTCAAAAAGCCCAAATGTTTGAAAATACATTGTCTTGTAGAGAAAATTGTAAATTACACAATAAATGTTACGTGAATACTCCTACAGTTGTGGCGTAGCCCCTGTGTGACTCTCTTGCCCGGCTGCGTTAAAAATCTGAATTGATTGACTGACTACAGTTACCTACACCCACACCACCCGCCCCAACCCAGCCCTAATAGGTATCGAATATTTAATTTAATGACTGTTATCTAAGCCTCGACATGAGAAAAAGGGCTTTATGCGCAAATGTAAACAGCAAAGACCGAGATTAGCCAGTGCAGATATATTCAGTAAAACCTCATTAACTCGAACACCGATGACTCGTTTACCCATTACGAAAACAAGCCTATTCAAATATACTAAAAACTTTACCACCAAAATATGAAAATTGTCAGGTAAAAATTCTGCTATTTTGCATATATCTGCTCAAAACATAGATTGAGGGTACTCGTTAGAACCGCCCCGCCGAGGCGGTTCTAACGAGTACCTACAATCTATTTTTTAGCAGAAATAAGAAAAATAATGCATACCCCTGTGAACCCCAGTTTTACTATATAAAAGAGAGGTTTAAGGGGATCAACATTATATAGGCATGTTTTCGTGATGCATGGCTAATTCGACCTCGGTTTTTCAGTCTCAAGAATTTCTCTTAATAACCCAAGAACGCGCATATTTATGGATATTTTAGGAAAATTCTTTTATTTTTTTATCACGAACTGTACATGTATGTTGTGTGTACTCATTAGAATCGCCTCATCGAGGCGATTCTAATCAGTACAATCAACATACCATTATTACACAGAAGATGGAAAAGGCATTCCTAAATTACCCGAAATGTTCGGACAAAGTGTTTAGTAAATAGTGTAGATCCAGATGAGACGCCGCAAAACACGGCGTCTGATCAAGGTTAAACTGCCACACATCCGTTGTTCTTTGAGACATCAGCAGGAAGAAAAACAGAGCTTTTATTTTGAATTTCTTATTTATTTATTTATTTATTTATTTATTATTATTATTATTATTTTTTTTTTTTTTTTTTTGGCTTTTGTTTTTCAAATTTTACGACAAAGATATGGTAAGATGTCCGGATAGTTGAGGTAAATTCGAAACTAAAGGATTCCGTTCAAAGCGCAAATGGCTTAACACTTATCTTCACTGGAAAAAAAAAAACAACGTAATAATAACTAGTAAACTAAATGGACAAAACTTCAAATAATGACGATAACATTAATAATGATAGTAACAATAATAAGCGTAATACTTTTAAACATTGCTACATACAATGTACGTAATATGGCCGGCCTCAGTGGCTCAGTCAGATCCGCGTCCGACTGGTGTTCAGAAAGTTGCGGATTCGACCCCGCCGGGTCCAGAAAATATGGAGATTGAGGAGATTGGTCATGAAATATTTTCTATGGTAATTCTTTCCCTTCCGCTGATTCAAGAAGGGCAGTTGTCAGTTTCTGGCGAAAGAATGTGCACAATACTGGTTAACCGCTTAGAGGACATAGCCTGCCCAGGAAAAGTGTGGTTAGGTAAACTGACCGCGCTCGACATGACCCTAACAGGTTGACTGGGCTGTAAAACCTCAACACAAACAAACATACGTGATATAATTCTAACATAACATAACATAACATAACATAACATAACATAACATAACATAACATAACATAACATAACATAACATAACATAACATAACATAACATAACATAACATAACATAACATAACATAACATATATTTATTTGAGTCTCACTTCCACACTTATATAAGCGAAAAAAAAATCACGCAGAACCATTCTAAAAGAATGTTGGGAGACTATTAAATTTGAATGTGCCGTACA
The DNA here is from genome assembly GCA_964016985.1 of Anodontia alba. Taxonomy (NCBI): domain Eukaryota; kingdom Metazoa; phylum Mollusca; class Bivalvia; order Lucinida; family Lucinidae; genus Anodontia; species Anodontia alba. Next base: position 7,468,207 of record OZ024835.1, on the reverse strand, counting down.
CGACCTTAAAAACACCATCTAAAAACAAATGTATTTTTAACACTCATTTAGCCATATGAAAGGTTTCATCATATCGTAGGGAGTTCATAGCAAGCTTTGGCACAAATATTAATAACATTACGAAAACACGCCTATTCAAATATATAGAAAATTTCACCTCCAAAGACTGAAAATTTTCAGATAAAAAGCTCTGATATATTTTTTCACATTTCTGCTCAAAACATAGATTGTGGGTACTCGTTAGAACCGCCTCGGCGAGGCGATTCTAACGAGTACACACAATCTATGATTTTGAGCAGAAATAAGAAAAATAATGTATACCCCTGTAAACCCCAGTTTTACTATATAAAAGTCGAGTTTAATGGGGTCAAAATTATATAGGCGTGTTTTCATGATGCATGGATTGCTTATTATAATCATTGTTGTTGTTATAGTCAGGAGTAGTACTGTTGTAGTAGTAGAAGTAGTATACTCTTCAGTATAATATTATCATTATTATCATCATAAATAGTAGTAGTTGTTGTAATAAAATTATTTTTATTGTTATTTTTGATATTATAATTATCATAAGTACTAAATAGTCATTACTATGTTATTTACCGTTATTATCATCATGTTTTACCATATTATTGGGGTTTGTAGGTTTTACCCATTCAAACACTAATCAACTCGTAAAATTTACTAGTTATATTTTTACGTGAGCTCGTTTAGCATTGTTTTATGTCCTAAACGCGGTCATTCATACCCTGCGCATTCCTCATGCATGCCCTGAAATGTTAACCCGTTCTAGTCTGAATAAACTCTCCCAACTTCAGGCTCTGTGATTTAGATATTTCTAGAGAAAAATGGCTAAACTATTTGTAAACAGTAAAGACGCTGATCTAACGCCGCATCATGCATTGGGTCTGCATTGTTTGTAAGTAACCCTTTTGGGGTCTCATGATTAAAATAGGTTAATGGGACATCAGAAAATGAAAACGTAAAACAATTTTCTTCTAATTAATCAACTACAGTCGAACCTCAATGGCTCGAACATCTTTGGGACCATGAAAATTCGTTCGAGACATGGGTAGTTCGAGCCACTGAGGGTTAATCATGGCACCAGTTCAGAAAGCAAATAGCGATAATTTAGGGAAATCTTTTCGATTTTCAACTCAATGATTGTATGTTGAGTGTACATATTAGAATCGCCTCGATGAGGCGATTCTAATGAGTACACACAAGATTAGGCGATTCTAATGAGTACACACAACATACAATTCCATGATAAAAATAAGAAAAAAAATCCCTAAATATTTGTTTTCTTGAGCTATTTGAAGGATTTTGTAGGGACTGAAAAATGAGTTCGAATCATCCACGGTAAACGTACCATCCGTGTTCGAGCCATTGAGGTTATACTGTATGTGACTAAGATTTTCGAATGCATTCTTGGATTCCCATTCTCTTATAAAACGAAGAAAGATAAAAATAGACCCGGTGCATTGCGCATTTCATCAATGGACATTTTTTTTTTCTGGTTTTTGGAACATAAAGTGGATTCTAGCTATTTAAAACAAAAGTGGAAAGATACTCTCACGAGGAACGCCGTCGATGTTTATGAATGGCCTGGATTCTAAAAATAGAAAGCTGGAAAGATACACTTACACACACACTACCACGAGGAAATTTAAAATATCTTTGAAATATACAATGTATTTACCCTAAATATTCGAACAACTATGCCTCAGGAAAGAGGCCCAGCGGGCACATGACGTTTATACAACGTCGGATCAACGTCGATGCAACGTTATGGCGTTGCATCGACGTTGATGCGACGTTGTCTTAATGTTATTTGCCCGCTGGGGGGTAACCTATATCAAACTGCCACTAAATGTGCAGTTTGAACAGGGTATATAGTTGTTTTTTTTTTGTTTTTTTTTTTTTGTTTTTTTTTTGTTTGTTTTTGTTTTTGCCAATCCGTCAGTACTGTTTGGACATAACTTGGTCGCCAACTGCATTTGTTCAAATTTTAGAATAAGCACATTAAATTTCACGCATTGTAGTCTGGAGATCCCTAAAAGGGTAACTGGCAAACAGTGCAGACTCAGAGCAGACAGTCTGATCAGGGTCTTCACTGATTGCAAATAGTTCAACCGTTTTTTTTTTATGAATGCCTGGCATACCTAAAATCGAAATTAGAATCTTCCAATATATAGTGTGGGAGAGTTCATTCAGTCTACAATGGGTTCATGTTTTCATAATATTTAAGGGGACTGGATACACTTGGTAGATTTTCCGCCATTATTTACAAGGGAGACAATTTTTTTGTGACTGTCTGTTTGCTTTTCTATACACCATGTCCCTTCTGAAAAGGGATCTACCCTAAAAGGCAAGAAATTGTTCCCTTTGGGAGCAAATTCTTTCCCGTTAGAGAAGACTCCTTTTCAGAAACGTACAAAAACCATTTGAAAGAGCTGCCTCCCTTGAATATATATTCATTTACCTTAGTAACTACAGAAGTGGGATTGGCCTTTGATTTGGTACCGTATATACCTAAATATTCGAAAGCCTTAACGCATATTTTACTTAGAATTTAAACAATTCCATTTGACTACTCAGTGATGTGTCTAAAAGCTGCTCAATTTCTGGTAAACAGCGCAGTCCAGCTAGCATTCTTTATAAATCTATAGTGGGCCGTTATCGGCCCGTCAGCTACCCTGACGGGCCGATAACGGCCCGCTATAGATTTATAAAGAATGCTAACTGGAAGACTCCTTTTGAATTAGTTCAAACTATGTCTATACACACTGTTTATAAGCATAATTGTCTATATATCTAGGGTAAATATGGTAGTCCATACTCCTCCTTCTCTCTCTCTCTCTCTCTCTCTCTCTCTCTCTCTCTCTCTCTCTCTCGCACGCACACGCGCGCAAGCATTGTCGGAGTTGCCACACACTCATTGCCCCGCTGTGACTATTTTTCCGCCTACACTTAATCCGCCCACACTGTTATCAACCCTTAAAGCTAAGCATGCTGGGTAAAATCTTCAAAAGACATTTTGAAATATATATTTGTTTTATTTTTGCCAGAAAATAGGAATTAACATTTCATGCAAAATGTCTCCTAAGGAGACAATTTTCATGAAATGGCAAATCTTATCTTCTGGCAAAAGTTAAAAAACAACAATACATGAATATTAATTCGTCGTCTGCTGGATTTGCTCTTACACTGTCAAAGTTTAAAGCGCTAAGGAAAATTCTAGCAGATAACATTATTCATTTTTAAAACGATTTTTTCAGGGAAAATAATACTTGAAATTTCACGTGAATCGTATAAACAGTCGAGCCGTATTTCCTCTGTAAAATAAGGGAAAAAAATAAGAAAAAAGAAATATTTCAAAATGTCGTCTGCTGCAATTGTGATTAGCGCGTCCGGTAGTGGGAAAACCAAGATTTCCAATAGGAATATCATAGCGGGAAATCCGACATTTTGATTCAGACAAAAAGCGAAAATACTGATCAGTCCGCGCGTGCATGTCTTTGTCGTTCACCTATATAAATAAGGTCAACGGGATACCATAGGAGATCCCATCCTGACAGCGCATGCGCATTTAGTTCCAGGTTTTGAAGAAAGTTCACCTTTACCACTCTCTGAGATAAGATGTCTGAATTGTTATTATCAATATGGTATAATTGCCTACCAGTGGAAAATAGGTCTTTGGCTTACTGGAATGGCACAGTCCTACATCTAGATTAGATTGCGCACAATCAACGCTGCATCCCTTGTAACTGCTCTTGTAATAACTCGAAGATCGTCGGGGGCAGATCCAGAAGGATTTCTGAGGGCATGGTTCCCTACTTTCTCCACGTATTCGGACAGACAGGCCTGAGCAAACATTGAAGACCCAGCTCAGACGCCGCAAAACGCGGCGTCTGATCAGGGTCTACACTGTTTGCCACTCGCAAAGGAATTTTACACACATGCACAGGTAGTAAAATGGACTAGTTGACGAGAAGTATGAGGAAACGTGCCCCAAATTTATTTGTATCCAAAATTTCACATACAAATAAAATTTTGAGCATTATGAAAACATGCCTATTCAAATATATAGAAAATTTTACCACCCAAAAAATGAGAATTTTCAGATAAAAAAATTATGATATTTTTCTTAATTCTGCTCAAAATATAGATTTTGGGTACTCGTTAGAACCGCCTCGACGAGGCGGTTCTAACGAGTACCCACAATCTATGTTTTGAGCAGAAATAAGAAAAATAATGTATACCCCTGTACACCCCAGTTTTACTATATAAAAGTGGGGTTTAAGGGGGTCTAAATTATATAGGCGTGGTTTCGTGATGCAAAGGGGTCCGACTGAACACCACCCCTGCCCTGAATCCCCTCTGGATTCGCCCCTGATCGTGTTCACTAGATTCACATTACACCACACTTACACTAAACACTCCTAACCATAGTGCACCCTAGAGAGCACCTGTCTATCTACTACTTGTACATGGAAAATAGTTTTTTGTTTGTGGGAACATGTTTGGACCCAATTTACACATTATTATTAGGTCCGAGGATCATGTCGAGCGCGGTCAGTTTACCTAACCACACTTTTACTGGGCAGGCTTAGTCCTCTCAGCGGATAACCAGAATTGTGCGCATTCTTTCGCCAGAAACTGACAACTGCCCTTCTTGAATTAGCAGAAGGGAGAGAATGACCGTAGAATTTCATGATAAAATCTCAACGAAAGAATGTTTCCGACCCGGCGAGGGTTAACCCTCAACCTCCTGATCACTTGTTGGACACGCATCGGAGCCACCGAGGCCGGCGCTCTCGCCGGCGCTTATGGTAAACAGAGTAGATCCAAGTCAGACGTAGAGTCCTGCGGCGCATTAACCGGATCTGCACTATTGCTTTAGTATAAATACTTATATTAAAGACAGTCTGATCAGAGACTGTGTCTAATACGCCCGAAGGACCCTTTGTGTTGATGAGACGAAATGCACTTGACAGGGACATAAACCTTAACCCCTTGTCCTGCTGAACCCGGATATACCCTGCCTTTGCAAACAGTGTAGATCTAGATCAGTTGGCTTCTTAGAAGCCAACTGATCTGGATCTGCACTGTTTGCCATTAAGTTTGTGAATTTATAGCAGTTATCTAGATCAAGTAATCTGATTGGCTGAAAATTAGAAGTAGGTGTGGCTTATTAATTTATTCAGCAGGACAGGGGTTAAAATTAAACACGGTATGAGAAAGCGTACCTCAAGACATATGCGCGCAGTCTGATTTGAGTCTTCACTGGGTGTTCTTGATATAGGCATTATGTACATGTAGGAAAGGATCCAATGTATCTTTAAATGGACAGTGAAGACTGATCAAACTGCGCCGATGTGCAGCCTGAAATGGGTTTTCTGGGCACATATTTCATAAGGTACCTTATGCCAGATTGTAACACAAATGCGCTTTCCCGTAATTCATTCATAATCGACACCATTAATAAAATAGAACAGAAAAACAGCTCATCGTCAAAAATAGCTCAACTCTTAGTGTGATGGGTAAACCATTTCAGCAGATGACTCTTTGATTTGATTGATTGTGTTGGGGTTTAACGACACGTCACCCCTTATGGGTTATTTTGTGTCGTCTCGCAGAGAAAGGGAGAAAAGAGATAGAAGAGATAGTAAAGGAGATGAAAAAGAGGGACAGAGAAGAAAGAGGAATAGGAATGGAGTGAAGAAACAGAATAAAAACATTCCCCCTCTACCCTTATCTGCTACAAGGATATCAGGCCTTGCCCAACTGTAAGCCAATATCAGTTGGACGCCCCGGTGACGTAAGATACACGACACCTTCGCCACACCCGACCACCCCAAGAAAACCATTTGAAATATTCTTATTTTATGCCCTCCCAGCCGCCCCGCCACAAAGTGGAGGAAGGCATATAGTTGTGTCGCCTGCGTAGCATGGCAGACATATAGGGATCATGTTGTCCGTCCGTGTCGTCGTCGTCGGCGGCGGTGGCGGTGGCGTCGGGGGCGTCGGTGTCGTCGTCACACTTTTCACTTTTGAAGGGAAGCATTGATTTCATTCAAACTTTGCAGAACTTTATATCACAATAAAATACAGGTCAAGTTTAATATTGCTTGTCATCCTCCAAATTTTGGCTGAGTTATGGTCCTTTTTCGACTTAGATTTTGTTGTTCGTTTCCGCTCAATAACTTTTGAAGGGATGCATTGATTTCATTCAAACTTTACAGAACTTGATATCACTGTAAAATACAGCTCAAGTTCGATATTGGTAATCATCCGCCAAATTTTGGCTGAGCTATGGCCCTTTTTCGACTTAGTTTTGTTGGTGTGTTGATATTGGTTTCCGATCAATAACTTTTGCAGGGATGCATTGATTTTATTGAAAGTTTGCAGAAGGGTATATCATTTTAAAATACAGGTCAAGTTCGATATTAGTAATCATTCGCAAAATTGTGGCCAAGTTATGGCCCTTTTTCGACTTAGTTTTTTGTTGGTGTGCTGATATTCGTTTCCGCTCAATAACTTTTGCAGGGATGCATTGATTTTATTGAAAGTTTGCAGAAGGATATATCATTGTAAAATACAGGTCAGGTTCGGTATTGTTAATAACCCGCAAAATGTTGGCCAAGTTATGGCCCTTTTTCGACTTACTTTGTGTTGTTGGGGTAAAATACATGGTAAAGATATTGTTTCCCCTCAATTGTTTCCCCTCAATAACCTTTGAAGGTATGCATTGATTTCATTCGAAGTTTGCAGAATGGTATATCATTATACCATAGAGGTCAAGTTTGATTTTGGTAATAATCCCAAAAAAATTTCGGTCGAATTATAGCCCTTTATTTACTTGATTAATAAAATTCAGACAAAGAAGTAAGGGGTTGCCTTTAGGGATAAGAGAGTTTATTAGGACAAGCACAGTTTTTTTTTTTTTTTTTTGTTTTTTTTTTTTTTTTTTTTTTTTTCATATCAAATGGTTGGCGCATTAAGCAGGCGACACGCCCGATGATCGGATTTCTAGTTTTACCCTACGTCGTATGTATGTCCGTATTTATGTGGTTATCCAGAGTAATTTGATACTTATATGACTATTTTATACTTTTAGCCACACAATTCAACATTACGAAAACACGCCTATTCAAATATATAGAAAATTTTACCTCCAAAATCTGATTTTTTTTAAGAATAAAATCCCTGATATTTTTCTTATTTCTGCTCAAAATATAGATTGTGGGTACTCGTTAGAACCGCATCGCCGAGGCGGTTCTAACAAGTACCCACAATCTATGTTTTTGAGCCGAAATAAGAAAAATAATGTATACCCCTGTAAACCCCAGTTTTACTATATAAAAGTGGGGTTTATGGGGGTCAAAATTTTATAGGCGTGTTTTCGTGATGAGATTTTTATGTGTCTACGGAATAAATCCCATTTAAATCCATCAAATATAACCACCAAAGTACTGATTTGCGTGCACGGACGGTATCCGTCAGTTTATAATACTATTCGTGTCTCCTCAACTCATCCTACAGTCTTCAAGGTAATGGCTTGAAACTTGCACCATAATAAGCATATAGACTGAGCATGTGCATAAAGGTACAGAACTCTGATCAAATTATTAGTACTAGAGTTATATACCCTTGAAGTACTTAGTTTATTTTATACACATGACATAGTAGGGCTTGTGTCTCCGTAACTTCTACAGTTTTTAACATAATGATTTGAAACTTGCACCATAGTAAGGATATAGACTGAGCATGTGCATAAAGGTCACAGAACTCTGATCAAATCTTTTTGCTAGAGTTACATACCCTTGAGTTACTGAGAAATTCTGCCTTATATCGCGGCAGGGCATAGTGGGGTTCGTGTCTCCGCAACTTCTACAGTTTTCAAGATAATGATTTCAAACTTGCAGTAAAGTAAGAATACAGGCGTTGCATGTGCATAAAGGTCACAGAACTCTAATCGAATTATTATTGCTGGAGTTACATCTCCTGGATTTACTTAGAATTTTCGCCTTAAACACATGGCATAGTAGGGTTCGTGTCTCCGAAACTTCTACAGCGTTCAACATCATGGTTTGAAACTTGCAGCTAAGTAAGGATATGGGCGGGGCATGTGCATAAAGGTCACAGAACTCTGATCGAATTATTATTGCTGGAGTTACATCTCCTGGATTTACTTAGAATTTTCGCCTTAAACACATGGCATAGTAGGGTTCGTGTCTCCGAAACTTCTACAGCGTTCAACATCATGGTTTGAAAATTGCAGTTAAGTAAGGATATGGGCAGGGCATGTGCATAAAGGTCACAGAACTTTGATCATTTTTATTATTAGAGTTACATACCCTTCATTTACTTAAAGCCATATCCAAGTTGCATAGTGGAGTCCATGTCTCTGCAAATTCTACAAGCTTTCTGCTTGTAGTGGTTTCATTGTGATACCGTTGCTTTAAGTGCGTCCTTCTTTCCCCTTTGGTATCTTGGACGGAAGATGTTATGTAATTATATCGATTACTGATTGCCTTTCTATTTTCAACGGTAACGGTTAAGCATATGCTTAAAGGTCAGAGAACTCTGATCAAACTTTTATTGCAAGAATTACATGCCCTTGATTTATCTAACATTACGAAAACAAGTCTATTCAAATATACAGAAAATTTTACCACCGCAAAATGAAAAATTTCCAATAAAAAAAATCTGATATTTTTCATGTTTCTGCTCAAAACATAGATTGTGGGTACTCGTTAGAACCGCCTCGACGAGGCGGTTCTAACGAGTACCCACAATCTACGTTTTTGAGCAGAAATAAGAAAAATAGTGTATACCCCTGTAAACCCCAGTTTTACTATACAAAAGTGGGGTTTAAGGGGGTCAAAATTATATAGGCATGTTTTCGTGATGATAATTTTGCTTTTTAACGATGCCATAGCGGAGTTCATATATCTGCAACTCCTCTTACAATGTTCAAGATAGATTCGGAAACTTGCACCATGGCAAAAATACAGAATGTGCATGTGTATGGTGCCCACATGACTCTGAAAATGGTCTAATGATAAATCTGAAAAGCCAAATAATCAGTAGGGGGAATATTGATCCCTTTTATGGATCTTCTTGTTTTACTTTTGTTTTTTTTTTATTTTTCATCACAGAAACATGCCTATATAATTTTGACCCCCTTAAACCGCACTTTTATATAGTAAAACTGGGGTTTACAGGGGTATACATTATTTTTCTTATTTCTGTTCAAAACATAGATTGTGGGTACTCGTTAGAACCGCCTCATCGAGGCGGTTCTAACGAGTACCCACAATCTATGTTTTGAGCAGAAATATGAAAAATATCAGTTTTTTATTGGAAATTTTTCATTTTGCGGTGGTAAAATTTTCAGTATATTTGAATAGGCATGTTTTCGTAATGTTTAGAAAATATGCTTTGAAGTCTCATGCAAATTGTCTCCAATTTGTATGAAATGTCAAAACCTATTTTCTGAGACAAAATAAGGAAATATCATTTCGTTGTCTGCTGAATAAGCCCTTAACGACACTTGCTATAAAATTTGAGCAAACTCATTTGACTACCAGTTATTGTATCTAAAGCCTGCTGAATGAGTATCAAACGATGTAAACCCTGATCAGACACTGCGTTCTACGGTGTCTGATCTGGCTCTACACTTTCCTCAGGCCTGTCTGTCCCTATAATATTTAGAGCAACTAGGGAATTTGCAAGTACTTAGATGTTAAAGGCTCCGTATTCCTCAAAAATAGATATTTTTTTATCCAAGAAAGGTTTAATAAATTGATATAGAAATAATTTTACAGTAGATAACAGAGCTCCAGATTAGGTGTGTGTATGTTTTTATTTATTTATTTATTTTTTTTTTTTTTTTTTTCAAAACAAATAATGTGATATTTTTCTTATTTCTCCACAAAAGCATATGTTGTGGTACTCATTAGAAGCGCCTCACTGAGGCGCTTCTAATGAGTACCACAACGTATGCTTTCATTTGAGAAATAAGAAAATTATTTTTCTGATACCCCCTCATATCTTGAGATATGTATATATTGAAAATCTTGAACAGACTGTGGATTCGCACGCTATGAAATTTTGGCATTCGATGTTCACATATCACCACCCAAAGATATTTTTTCGCAATCTTGACTCATCAGGGTTTAACCTTTACCTCGCTAATTCAGCAGACGACAAATTGGTAATATTTTTCTTATTTTTCCCAGGAAACAGGATTTGATTCAAACAAAATGTCTTCATTTGAGACAATTTGCATGAAATGTCAGATCCTGTTTTCTGGGGAAAAATAAGGAAAATATATCAAAATATCGTCTGCTGAAAATTTACCCAGAGTGCCAAGCGTTAAAAAGCTACGCTCTTTTTTCCTTGGCCTTTACTGAGAATGTGAAGTTCAAGTTATTTTCACTTTGGTGAGACAATGTATCTTTTCGCTTGACACGTCGCATATGAATGGCTTTATTTTATCTTAATCCTGAATGCGCCAATCACAACTGCAGCAGACGACATTTTGAAATTTCATTTTGCAATATTTTACAGAGAAAATAAGACTTGAAATGTGATCGTCTGCGATTCACAAGAAATGTCATCTTATTTTTTTTCCGCAAAAATAAAAAATAAATAAATAAATAAAATAGAATAATACTAATTTTTAATAAAGTTAGACTGTCGTCTGCTACAATTTTGTTTGGCACTTTAGAGGTTTAAGGGTTTAACTATAAGTCATCGAATTTTGTTTATAATTGATGAGTATAATCGTATGTAGATTTATGTAATACCTTTTATTTGTGATCAAGGTTAAGTCAGAGGATTTCCTGTGTTACAAAGAGCAAAATTTCCATGGATATGAACTAGACTCTTTCCAGCATAACGTCTATTTTTAGTATTACATGTGTTGTGGAATTTCCGGATTCTGCTGTGAGGTCTAAATATATAAGTGCCACATTTCGCTCAAAACTTAAACAATAAACCGTTACAGCATACAGCTTTAGCACTTGCAAAAAGTCAGCACAAATCAGGTAACGTATGTTTAACTTAATTACTAAACTATCAAAAGAGGCATCATATTTTTTTATGAGTTTTGCTTCGCGAAATGGTGTTTCGTATTTCAAAGCTGTCGTTTTATAAATATAAGGTCAGATGCTAATGAATCGTTTTATTAAGTGCTATTTTTTTTTTCTATAAGCAGTAAAACATTAGATTATCAATCACGCTGTTTAAAATTTTCTGATTTCTCCACAAAAACACATTAGAAGCACCTCACGGGGCGCTGCTAATGAATACCAATAGCATATACAGTGAACCCTCGTTACAACGACAACATTTGTTCCCAAAGACGTTGTCATTAAAATGAATTTGCTGTTGTATTGAATCTTTAATGAGCAGATTGATATGCAAGAAAGGCCTTGTTTTGTTCTTGCTTCCTTATAGAGCATATGTTTTGGATATTTGTTAGAATCGCCTCACTGAGGCGATTCTAACAAATATCCAAAGCATATGTTTCTTTAAAGTTTTAAATACAATATTTTTGCATAATTCGCATAATTGTTACCTCTTAAGCGAAGGTTTCGTGCCAGTGAAATTGTCATTATAACGAATTTTGTCGTTGTATCGAGTGTCGGTATAAAGAGTGTTGTCTGTATTTTCGTGGAGAAATAACAAAAAATCTAGATAGCTCTGTTACCTAGAGCTACGTAAGGCATGATGTTTCTATATCACGTCCGAAGATATGTTCCGCCGTTGAGGCTCATATATCATGGGTACCATAGACGTAGCGCCCCCTACGCATAGGCGTAGCGCCCCCCTACGCATTATACGCATGCGCGTAACATGCGTAAGACAAATATTTACAATAAAGTGATAGTAACAAAATATTTTGCTTCTTCACCATAGCGGCTGCTCTTAAAGGAAAGAATTTGCTCCCTCTGCTCTTAAAGGAAAGAATATGCTCCCAGAGGGAGCAAATTCTTTCCTTTAAGAGTAGCCCCTATTTTGGGCACACATTCTGGGCACACTTTTTCAAGATTTTGCCTGATAATTCCGTTTTGGCTGCACCGCTGGGTACATTACATAGATTTGTAAATGTAACATACCCCACATCTGTATTTTAGTGAATTTTCACGAGTCTGTAATTTGAAAGGCTCGTTTCTCATCGATAAAATGGGAATTATGTAAAACGAATGACTCATGAATAGATGTTGAATATTTCACTTTCACTTTATATTAAGGCTAGCGGATGACTCCTTTGCTAAGTTATGTGTTTTTTGTGTGTTTATTTTTTGTAGTACCATATTGGTCCGCCGAGCATATACGTATCTTGGTGGCATATACTAGCAGCCAAAGACCGTGTCAAACTGCGTATTCGTGCGATCTCTTAGGATCCCTGTCTGTTTATACAGATTCATTAGAAAATGAAGAATAAATTTATCAACGAGCAATTAAGGCCTGATCAGACCTCGTAGATGAGTGGCATGATCTGGGTTTTCCCTGTCCGTATACATGCCTCGAGGACACATTTGCCGGGGAGCTTTTTTTGTTTTTGTTTTGTTTTTTGTTTTTCATGCGCCTTGCAATTCTTCTAAAGAAACGAAACAGTATCACAACAGTGTCTTTTCGACGTCATCGCGACGTGCAGACATTGCGACGCCGTCCAAACGACGTTATTTCAGTGTGTTTGTTTAATAAAAATTCTCTTTTACAGATATCAAGAGTACTTGTGTTCCTCACTTTCTGGGAAGGAATATTGACACGTGATCGTGAAACAAAGGAGCGAAAGAAAGAAAATAAAAGAAAAGAAAGGAAGTAAGAACAAAAAATGACTTGCGGGAAGAAGTTTGCAGTTTGCGTTGCTGTGCTCATCCTCTTATATGCACTCAGTTCAGAAGCCAGAAAACGAAAAACATGCCGTTTGAACAGAGCGAGAGAATGCGTGGACGTTAAAGTGAAATCGCCATTCTCATTTTTGAGGAGACTAGGACTCTGTGATTTGATTGGTGGAAAATGTAAATTGACGGGACACAGAAGAAAACCATGTCGATGTGTTTTTCATGATTATGAAGTATGAGGACACGAATTTATTTATTTATTTATGAGGATCTCACTGTCAACAAATCAACGTCTGCATTATTAGTTTTACATATTGTGTTGCCGTCACGAAAACATACCTATATAATATTGATCCCATTAAACCCCACTTTTATATAGTAAAACTTGGGTTTACAGGGGTATACATTATTTTTCTTATTTCTGCTCAAAAACATAGATTGTGGGTACTCGTTAGAACCGCCTCGGCCACGATCTATGTTTTTAGCAAAAAATATGAAAAATATCAGAATTTTTTATCTGAAAACTTTTATTTTTGGTGGTGAAATTTTCAATATTTTTTAATAGGCGTGTTTTTGTTATCGTAGTATTTTTATTTTGCTGTTTTATATTATTTCATTTGGCAGCTAATGCATTATCGATTTCTGTCTCATACTATAGGATAAAAACGAAAGTAAAACGAAATTCAAAATGAATCAAGAATGATTGAATGAATGAATGAATGAATGAATCAATCAAACGAAGAAAGAAAGAATGAAGTGTCCGACTGTAAGATAGAGAGTAAAGAAAGAGAGAAAGAAAAAAAACTGAGTTTACTTTCATACGTAGTTGCTTTCATAATGAGCTCTAGTCTAGTATGAGACAGTCGCACTATATGCTACAGTGCAGACCCAAAATCAGCCAGCTTGTCCGCAGTCTTGGCATTTGCTATTAACTTATTCTGCAGAATTCAATGACTCCATAAGTTTTTAAAAAGGCTCTGATGAGACCACGTGGAAGCGCAGGTGTGCAGACGTGTGCATCTAGATCTGTGCTGTTCGAATTTGTCCATAATACATATTTTTCATCACGAAAGCATGCCTATATAAGTTTGACCACCTTAAATCCCGCTTTTATATGGTAAAACTGGGGTTTACAGGGGTATACATTATTTTTGTTATTTCTGCTCAAAAACATAGATTGTGGGTACTCGTTTGAACCGCCTCGGCGAGGCGGTTCAAACGAGTACCCACAATCTATGTTTTGAGCAGAAATATGAAAAACATCAGAATTTAAATCTGATAACTTTCAGTTTTTGGTGGTGAAATTTTCAATATATTTGAATGGGATTGTTTTCGTAATGTAGACGGGATAATCGGATACTCTCAGGGATATATGACGTCATCAATAGTTAAGATTTCTACCGTTTATTCCCAAAATATTCGGACACATTAATTCCATACCGTACTAATCCTAAATTTGAACAATTCAATTTTACTATAAGTTGAAGTGTATAAAATCGCTGGATGAGTGGCAAACAGTGTAGACCCTGATCACACGCCGCGTTCTGCGGCGTCTGATCTGGGCCTACACCGTTTTCTCACGTCTGTCTGTCCCAATACTTAGGGTATATACGGTAGAATGTTTTGTTTTTTGTTTTTGTTATCATGTGCACGTGACGTCACTCTCTTTGTTCATTTATTTTCCTCAATAAAATACAGGAAATACATTGTACGACCATGTTTCTTATTAGTTTATCGACTTTTCTCATCATTTCAGAAGATGACTAAACTTACGGTAAGACTTGGGCGACCAGCGAAGACTCAGATCAGCCTGCGCATTCGCGCAGTCTGATCAGAGTCTTCGCTGAACGCATGTGCCTTTGACAGCCTCCGGGCTATCCAAAGAGGGATAAACGAGAACCCTTGCTATACTGGGTGGATGTACAGGCTGATCTGAGTCTTTGCTGGTCACGCTGGTTTTATTGTAGGTTTTGTCAAGCTATGCCTCGAATGCTTTGCTAATGCAGAATATATCGTCATGCGAATGAAGCGCTGATCATATTTGCATCGTCACTCGCTGATCTGATTTTTTTACTGAGTGCATATTCCCCGAAGGTCCATTTTCACTTGACAAGGCCCATGTCAACATTTCAAAAGCGTGAGTGAAAGACTGAATCCTCTACAAAAGATGAAGCGGAAAACCCTGAAAAAGTGGGTTGTGCCAATATGGTGGTAGTGGTCTGGGGTTCTACGGCCCTTTCAACAGCATAGCAGAAATACTGGACGGATGGTGTTTGTTTCTGTGTATGTTTGCAAAGTTCTTGCTTTCATCGATTAATCATGCACACTTAATGCCTCTCTCTCCCTGTCCTGAGTAGAAAGACAACGTCGAAACAATGTTTTTCAATGTCCTAGAATTTGTATCAACGTTGAAACGACGTTGTTGTAATGTTGTGGGCCTACTGGGTACACTTTATCTACTCAATAGGACGTCGAGTATCATCTAGGTTACCAACGACAGAAAAAAAAAAACGAGAAAAAAAAGTTATAACCTGTCGAATGACACTATCAAAATCACAACAGGCTCAGTTCATGTACAAAACATGCCATTACGAAAACACGCCTATTCAGATATATAGAAAATTTCACCTCCAAAAACTGAAAATTTTCAGATAAAAAAACTATGATATTTTTCATAATTCTGCTCAAAACATAGATTGTGGGTACTCGTTAGAACCACCTCGGCGAGGCGGTTCTAACGAGTACCCACAATCTATGTTTTGAGCAGAAATAAGAAAATTAATGTATACCCCCGTAAACCCCAGTTTTACTATATAAAAGTGGGGTTTAAGGGGGTCAAAATTATATAGGCATGTTTTCGTGATGACACATTGGACCCAAACCATTTGAACAATGTCGTTTCAACGTTGATTCAATGTCCTTGATGTTGAATCAACGTTTTTTTAATAATGTTGTGTGACTGCCGAGAAAATGATCATTTAGAAAACTATAAGATGAGTTGCGCAGATAAGGCTCGTACCTATTACACGAAAATCCCGAAAAAAGAAAGAAAGAAAATTAAAAGCGATGGCAAACAGAAAATCAGGCCATAACATAATATTTCGGGAAAATAACGAAGGACCCTGTTCAAACATGGGTACGTGTACAAGGACAAACGTGACAAGTGCCCCCGCCCCTCATCCTCTAAGCCCTTCTCTCGATTAAAAGGGCTTAACACTTGTTTGGAAGTATGAAATGTCAAAATCTGTTTTTAGGGAAATATAAGGAAAACATTTCAATATGTCGTCTGCTGCCGGAAAATTTTACCTACAGTGCTAAGCGTTAATAACCAGGCTTTTGCATGACTAGGCTCATATAAAATAGAGATTGTATTTCATTCAAGTCATTCAAACACAAATATTAAAAGGGAATTTTAGTGACTGATGCACAGTAATGATTTGTGACAAAGATAATATTCATGAGTGTAACTTTTAAATGCAAAACGAAAGTAGGCCAGACAAACCTATTTAGATCTATTTAGGATGCGCCCGCTGTGGTAGTGAAGCATTTCACCCATTTTAGACTGAAACGACTGAATATTTCGGATAATTACTCATAACGGAAATGGAAAGAAAAACTAACCCAAAATAAAAAAAAATACAAATATTTTATTTACATTTCGCAGCAAGAAACAACGTATTTACGCTATTCATTCGAACGGACCAGATTATAAGCAAAGAGTATAAACCCTGATCAGACTCCGCTAAGCTTATAAAATATATATAACTTAGGTCAAGTGTACGGTAATTAGTTAAGTTGTCCGAATACTTAGGTCAAGTGTACGGTAATTAGTTAAGTTGTCCGAATACTTAGGTCAAGTGTACGGTAATTAGTTAAGTTGTCCGATTACTTAGGTTGCTGAGTAATAATTATTGCAGAGTAATAATTTCAGCAGACGACATACTGAAATATTTTCTTCTTTTTTTTCCAGAAAATAGCCTTTGACATTTCATGCAAATTGTCTCCTCAGACAATCTGCATGAAATGTCAAAGCCTACTTTCAAGGCAAAATAAGAAAAACTGTCAAATCAACGTCTGCAGAATTTACCATAAGCGTTCTAAATGATAAAATGGTTAGATTTGAAATTTCGCATGAAATGTTAAAGCCTATTTTCTGGTAAAAATCAGAAAACTATCATCAAATTGTCGTCTGCTGAATAAGCCCTGGGACTGGTAAAACTATTGGAGACAGAATAATGTCAAATATTAAACCTGTCCCAGCAGGCACGCAACGTTAAAATGACGTCGTATCAACGTCGATGCGACGATATCATGTCGCATCGACATTGATACGACGTCATTTTGATGTTGTGTGCCTACTTGGGTATGTAGGATTCTGGGAACATTAAACAGCCGACAAATAAATGATAGTTTCTTATTCTTTTCAGAAAATAATTTGACAGTACAGAATTTGGCATTTTATTTGGCAAATGCTCCGAGATTTAGACGATCCGCAGATGCAGCGTCCAGCAAAAGCTCTGATCAAACGCTGTTGATGTGCAGGCTGATCTGAGTCTTTTCTGGCGCACAATGTTTGTCAAAAAGTACATTTTCTCTAAGATTGTGGTTGATTTATAATACAAACCTCAACGTTAGAAATCATATCATATTGCACGTGCGTCCAGCGTCCAGCTAAGATTGCGCACGTACGTCCAGCGAAGATTCAGATCAGCATGCGCATTCGCGCAGTCTGATCAGAATCTTCAGTGCTCGCATTTTGCATAGCCAAGGATGCAAAGTTTCTTCATGCGGACAACGAAGACTCTGATCAGACTGAGCGGATGCGCAGGCTGGTTTGAATCTTCTTTAGATAGGAGTGGCTCTAAAACTGATTTCGTGGGGGTTCAGACAAACCCTTTTGACAAAAAAAAAAAAAAAAAAAAAAAACATTTTGAAAAAATTTGGTTTAATTTTCCAAATATTGAATAATGTACAGTCAAACCTCGTTATCTCGAACTCGCTTATTTAGAATTACCGCTTATCTCGAAGTGAAAATCTGGTCCCTGCTTTAACATGAAACTATGACAACAGGTAACAAAATAATGTGGAAAAGAGGGAGCAATTTCTCCTTTTTTCCACAATATTTTTAGTATATCTCTATTTTCAGGAGTCAAATTACATATTCATTTGTGAAATGTGGTTGTTTGAATCATTTTTTGTTCCTCAAGTCTGCAAATCTGATATGTCGAGATACGAATATCTCGAAGTATTTCAGAGAGTCCCATGGACTTCGAGATAACGGGAGTCGACTGTATTTATCTAAATATTCTTTACCACTTATTCTTTACCCCGTACTTTATTTATTTTATTTATTTTATTTATACAATGTTTAAAGAGGGTAACACAATTAGCTATATTAGCTAGTCTACCTTGTGGCCCTCTGCAGAAACTAAAAGTACAAATAATAAGTAAAAAAAAGTAAACAGTCATCATACCTACACATATATACAATATATACAGTAAGAATTAAGATACTAAATCATTAAGAGATTTAGAATTGGGACTGCTGATAAACTATTCCAACTTAAAATTTAAAATGTCTTAGCGAAGACGGGGTAAACTGTAAATGTAGAATAAGTATGGAATGTGTATCAGCTGTCGGACTTTTAAAATATCTCAAAGAGCACATAAAAGTGTATCACAGGCAATTTTAAAATGCATGGTTTAAAAGTCGGACAAGCTATATATATTTCATAACAGGGAACAAGGCTATCACAGCATTCATCATAGAACACCAAGGCTAGGTTACGCTAACTCTTGTGTTCGAGGATGCAATACGGATAACATGCCACCAATCCTACACACAAATGGAGCACGATGAATGAACCAGTCATCTATTTCCCCAGGGGAACGGCCTGCGGCTGAAGGGACTCCAAAGTGTGCAGGATCAACTACCGATACCTACATCAACATATATAAAAGGTGATAAAGAACACAGAAATGCTGCCATTTTCTAATAATGCCTAACACAAGGGTTTTAAAATTCTTCTAAAATTCCAGCAAATTCATTTTACTACCTGTCAATGTGTCTAAGATTTTCTAAAATTTCTGGATGAGTGGCAAACAGTGTAGACCCTACTATTACATGAATATATCTTATGCCTTATCATTTATTCATTTTTGTGTAGGGATCAACCATTTTCAAAAATGTTTCACTTGTCTGTTTATACTTATAATAACTCGAAATTTCGACTTAATAACTCGAAATTTCGACATAATATCTTGAAATTTCGACTTATTATCTCGAAATTTCAACATGATATTTCAAGTTGATTCTTCGTTTGCAATTCCACACCTGGTAATCTCGTAAGGGGTAGCCGCTGGTTATGCAAAATGAAGGTATTTCCAGCTATCTGGACTATGAAATACTTATTTTATTTAACATATCAAATAAGACGCACTGCAACCTACGTCTACTTTGAAATACACAAGATGTTAAATTTCTTTATCATTTGTTCCGGGGACCCCATTGTTTGTACTATTATTTGAAGAAAAGGCAATAAGATATGTATATACTATACTAGTCAGTCCCCGTACATGTTATTACAACTGCGTAACTCCACGCGCAACTGGCGCTGCTGCATTAAAACCTAAAATCACTTCCAGAGAACACAAAATTGAGTTTCTCAGACATACGGTTTTAGAGTTCCAGGCCTTGCAGGCTAAGGTGCCTGATCGTCCGTCTGTCCGGCCATCTGGCCGTCTGGAGTTATCTCCCTTACTTATACTCTGGATGCACGCCTTATTTTTTTTTTTTTTTTTTTTTTTTTTTTTTTTCATTATTTTCGCATGCTTTGTTGAAAACCACTTACTAGGGAACACAAAATTGAGTTTCTTAGTCTTATGGTTTAAGAGTTATAGGCCTTGCAGGCAAATGGCCTTATATTTCTCCTTTGGTTTGCATTCTTTGTTGAAAATCACTTACTAGGGAACACAAAATTGAGTTTCTTAGTCTTATGGTTTAAGAGTTATAGGCCTTGCAGGCAAAGGGCCTTATATTTCTCCTTAGGTTTGCATTCTTTGTTGAAAATCACTTACTAGGGAACACACAACTGAGTTTCTTAGTCTTATGGTTTAAGAGTTACAGGCCTTGCACGCAAAGGACCTTATATTGCTCCTTATTTTTGCATTCTTTGCTGAAAATCACTTACTAGGGAACACAAAACTGAGTTTCTTAGTCTTATGGTTTAAGAGTTACAGGCCTTGCAGGCAAAGGACCTTATATTTCTCCTTATTTTTTTTATTCTTTGTTGAAAATCACTTACTAGAGAACACATAATTGAGTTTCTTAATCTCATGGTTTAAGAGTTACTGACCTTGCAGGCAAAGAACTTAACATTTCTCATTATTTTTGGATTCTTTGTTAACTAGAAATGTGTCCAAAGTACACAGATGCTCCCGCATTGACGTAGGCTAATTTGGCAAGGTTTGCACAGTATTATAGACCCCAAAGCGGGGACATCCGTGTACTGTGAACACTTTTCTATTTTTGTTTTATTTTTATTTATTTATTTATTTATTTATTTATTTTGTATATTTTACAGGCTTTCAAATGGATCTCTAGTCATTGGTCATTGCAAGCAAATATTCATTCTTGTTTCAATATGGATGCAAATTAAACTGGGTATCTTGTCTATACAAACCTTTGTATGGCAACATGAACATGCAGTTTCACGTTTTCAAATCTGGTGAGCTTTGAAGCCCCTGGGCCTTCTGATGCCCAGGCCACCAGCGCGCACAGCGCTTTGATTCAAAATATGTCTATGAAATTATTTAAAAATCAATGAATCAGGAGAATGTATCCGTTTGTTGACATTTGGATGTCTCGTAAGTCATGACCGGAAGCTCGCATAAAGATTTTGAGTGTATAACCAGCGGCTACCCCTTACGAGATTACCAGGTGTGAATTCTATTCAAGAGATCTTATGTCGAAATTTCAAGATAATAAGTCGAAATTTCAAGATATTAAGTCGAAATTTCGACTTATTATGTCGAAATTTCGAGATAGTAAGTCGAAATTTCGATATACTTATCAACAGAAATAAAAGTGTATGTGGCCCTAATGCTCTTTCGTACTGAAGTAATCCGAACCCAGTGACAAAACTTTTTGCAGGACCCTCGTAATTAGAGCTTATATGAGACTTAAACAATTCCTTGTTTTTCTTATTTAAATGGTTATAATTATGCTTATATACCTTCCTCACACAATATAATCATACAGTTTCTTGCATTTTGTTTCGGCAAGATATCTTGTAAATAAAGCATATTGTATTGTAATGTATTGGCAGGTCTCTTTGTCTCGTACTCATTACTTAGTTCAGTCTCCAACTGAACCTATAGTTACATGAACAATACTAGCTTGACTTTTTGTTTACTTGTGTAATATGTACATATGTATATCTGAGGGCCTCATGGAAGATTAGCTATTACATGTATTTGTTTAGGTGCTAAATATTGTAACCCTCACAAATAAAGTCTTTAATTAATTAATTAATTACCCTGATCAGACGCCGCATACCTACACTGTTTGCTCAAGCCTGTCTGCCCGAATACTTAATCACGACAATTTGATCAAACCTACCCGTCAGAAAAGTTGAACCCTCTATCAATTAATCATGAATGCGCACATGACAGACAGTTTTATAGGACAAAGCAAACTTGAAAACAATTAAAATATGAGACATTGTAACCTAAAGTGGTGCTAAGAGCGAACGCGCAAACAAAACGTCTCTCTATGGCTAAATATGGGGCTTCAATGACTATTTGCTTGTAGAAACTAGGTCACTATAGACTAGAAGAAAATGTCATGATAAGACGAGTCAAATGCGCAATCTAGTATGGAATGGGCCTTTGATTTTCGAATTTTTAGCATTTTGACCCCAAAGTTCAGATGACAATGCTTTTTTTTTTCTACAATTTTGCAAATGTATTGAGAAAAATTTGGAAATAAAGTTTACATCTAACAAGAGCTGTGAGCAGACAGCATAGCTCGCCTGGAATTTGCGTGATACTGGAGTGTCAGGGTGCTCTTTAGGACCCGTCTGATCTGGGTCTGCACTGTTTGCTTAGGGTTATCTGTCCCAATACCATCACGAAAATATGCCTATATAATGTTGACCCCCTTAAACCCAACTTTTATATAGTAAAACTGGGGTTCACAGGGGTATACATTATTTTCCTTATTTCTGCTAAAACATAGATTGTAGGTACTCGTTAGAACCGCCTCGGCGAGGCGGTTCTAATGGGTACCAACAATCTATGTTTTGAGCAGATATATGAAAAATATCAGAATTTTTATCTGAAAATTTTCGTATTTTAATGGAAAATTTTCAGTATATTTGAATAGACTTGTTTTCGTAATGTTGGAATCATTACGGTAAGAGGAAATGTTATGGCATTTTAGCTCTTGATAGGAGATCTTGTGCTGTGGTTTGGCCATTTGTTGTCATGAATTTGACATTATTAGGGATCAGTTATAAAATTTCTAAGTCTATGAACTAGACCTTGAGGTCATAGGCATGGGTGGGGTGATGATGAATAAAACTTTGGACCTCTATTATCATTCCAAATATGAACCAAATCTATCATATGGTTTGGAAAATATGAGCTCGTAAAGCACTTTAATATAAAATTTCTAAGTTCTTAACTGTGACCTTGAGGCCATGGGCAAGGGCAGTGAGTATTGCTGAATAAAACTTTGGACCTGAATCTATCAGCATGTCAGATATGAACAAAATCCATCGTATGGTTTGGAAAATATGAGCCCTTAAAAAACTTTAATATAAAACTTTTAAGTCTGTAACCTTTACCTTGAAGTTGTAGGCATGGGCAGGGTATTGCTGAATAAAACTTTGGAATTGTATCTATCATCAAACCAAATATGAACATAATCCATCATATAGTTTGGAAAATATGAGCTCTTAAAAATCGTTAACATTGAAAAATTCTAAGTTCAGGACCTTGACCTTGTGATAATGGGCTAGGGTATTGTTGAATAAAACTTTGGAACTATATCTACCATCATACTTAATATAAACCAAATCTATCAAATGGTCTGGAAAATATAAGTTCTTAAAAAAACTTTAACGTAAATGTGGACGCCAACGCCAACGCCGACGCCGACGCCGTTGGTAGTGCAATAGCTCTTCCTGGACATCGTCCAGGCGAGCTAAAAACTAGTACGGGCCTTTGATTTTCGCATCTGTGGCATTTCAGCCCCAAAGTTCAGATGACAATGCTTGTATTTCTCTACAATTCTTCAGATGTATTTAAGAATGACTGGGAAATAAAGTTTATATCTAAACTTAAACCTTTACCACTGTCTGGGATAATTCAGCACACGATTCATATTATTTTAATTTTCCCAGAAAATAATTTTTGACATTTCATGCAAAAAGTTTGCCTGAAATGCCAAAGCCTATTTTCTGGAGAGAGAGAGAGAGAGAGAGAGAGAGAGAGAGAGAGAGAGAGAGAGAGAGAGAGAGAGAGAGAGAGAGAGAGAGACTTAAAAATGTCGTCTGCTGAGTTTTTCCCCAATATATCAAACCTATCCTAAGAATTCGGACAGACAGGCCTGAGTAAAAAATGAAGACCCAGATCAGACGCGAAAAACGCAAAAATGTTGACAATTCAGCACTTAATTTTTCTACACACCAAGGACCTCTTGATGGAGTAGTTCAAATTTTAGGACATACAGTCTACTCTCGTTATCTCGAAGTCCAAGGGACCCTCGGAAATACTTCGAGATATCCGTACCTCGTCATATCAGATTTGCAGAACTGAGGAAATAATTAATCAGGCAACCACATTTCCCAAATGACTATGTTATGTGACTTCAGAAGTTAGAGATATATTGAAAATATTGTGGAAAAGAGGAGAAAGCAATTTCTCCTCTTTTCCACAATATTTTGTTACTTGTTGTCAGATTTTCATGTTTTCATGGAGAAATATTGAAAAAAAAAAAAAAACCTGCACTTCTCGGTTGAAAACAAAAGTGTCTTATCTCAGGCTATTCTATTAAATTTCTTCATCTTTATTGACCATAAATCTAAAATGGCCCAAACAGACAGCTTTGTGTGTCATTTTTTTCCCAGCCTGCCTATTAAGATAAAAAAGTGAGATAAATTTAAAAAAAAAAAAAAACAACAAAAAAAAAAAAAAAAAACAGAATAGAATAGAATTTTCCAATTAGTCGACTGTCAAAATTCTTCCCGATCATCAGTCACAAGAGGCAAGAGTTACTGATGATCGATTATAATCGATTATCGGCGGCTACATCACTGTTTGCAAAACATTCTTATTATCGCCCTTTGTGCCAAAAGGGTCAATGGAAATGGATACATCCCAAGGGAAATAATTAGCATGAAAACGTTTGTCTCCCTTCCCATTGGGGGCTACTCTTGAAGGAAAGAATTTGCTCCCTCCCTCTATGAGCAAATTCTGTATTTTAAACGTAGCCCCCGATTTTGATCAATTTTGAATACCAGGGAGGCATTTTTCCGCAAAAGTTGTCTTCCTTTGAAAAATGGCGACAAATTCATGTGCAACCGTACCAGTTTTGCTAGACTCGGCCTGAATCAGCTTTGACCCATTTAAGCCTAGCGTCCCATAAATTGGACATAGACAAACAGTGTAGATCCAGATCAGACGCAGCAGATCGCGGCGTCTGATCAGGGTCTACCCTGTTTGCATTAAATTCAGAGATTTCAACGAGACATGGTAATAATAAAAACTACCCAGACATCCCCTGTATAGGAAATTGACTTGTCCAAAGACTTGAGGTAGAAGATTCCACTCGGCATAAATGGTTTAATGATTTATAAACAACAATTACTGTTATCAGATATAAATGTATTACAATGTACATGATATCAACTGATGTATGAAAGGAGTCAATGCAATGCCATTTTAATTCAGTCAGACTAGAACTTTTCTCTGTAGACATCCTGTCTTTTTGTCCTCTTTCTGTAGGAAATATATGTACAATATTCATTCAGTGCATGAAACAGAAATATAGGTACATGTCAGATGAAAAGATACGATGAATCATACAAAGGTGACATAAATCTAAATAAAGGAAAGTAAAAATTTATGTAAAATTTCTTCAAGTGTCTCTCTTTCTTTTTCTATCATTCATATAGGGAGGGGCAGGGGTAGAATTAAGTAATATCCCTACTCGTTTTTCCTCAGTAGTATCTGTATACCATACATATTTTGTGAAATTTTCTCAATATTTGAAGACAATAAAACAAATCCCCCACCAGACCGCAGAAAATAATTCATATCCTAGACTGGCTCCAGTCTCCAGTGACTAAATATGTTTTCTTATAATCCTGTTTGATAATCCACTAAAATAAAACCAAAATAATATCATGACTATGAAGGTTGGTCACTAGAGACTCTAACTAGCCTTTATAGTCATGCTATTATTTTGGTTTTATTTTGGTGGATTATCAAACAGGATTATAAGACAAAAAAATACTTAGCCACTGCAGACTGAAGCCAGTCTATTCATATCCCTCTTTTCATAGGATGGTTTAACTCTTTCATTCCTGAGTTTCTGAAGTGGACTCTTCCAGCTTTTCATTTGGTCATGTCCACTGTTGTCAATAAGTTTTTTATGAGCCAATCCCATCTGGATCTACACTGTTTGCATAGATATTTATATCGGTCTACAGGGTTAAAGGGTTAATAAAAAAGGGATTTCATTTATTATTTCAGGGGTTTTAAACATAACCATAAAACATTTCATTTATTAATAAGTCAGACAACCCAACTCCCATTACCCTACTTAACTACAGTCGAACCTCGTTATCTCGAATTCGCTTATTTCGAATTACCGTTTATCTCGAAGTGAAAATCTGGTCCCTGTTTTAACATGAAACTATGACAACAGGTAACAAAATAATGTGGAAAAAAGGAGAAATTGCTCCTAAGGAGCAATTTCTCCTCTTTTCCACATTATTTTATATAAATATTTCTAACTTCAGGAGTCAAATTACATATTCATTTGTTAAATCTGGTTGTTCAATTTATTGTTTTCCTCACTCTCTCAACTCTGGTATGTCGAGGTAAGGATATCTCGAAGTATTTCAGTGAGTCCCTTGGAATTCGAGATAACGAGAGTCGACTGTACTTGATACAGTAAAAAGTGTTGTTTTTTTACGTGATGCTTAAAAAAACAAAATAGAAAGACAAGTAAGTTATGCACACGTAAAAAACATTTTTTAAACATTTATCGGGGATCACAAGTCTGCATCGAAATTAACCCACCGACAACTCCTTTTCGAAATGTTTCTAAAGAGTTTCAGTGAAATCCAAACATATGCAATGCGATTCATCTCAGGGAAACAAAATATCCTCAACTATCAGGGTTTAGGGGTTATTTTGAATGGCAAATTACATGCCTGGTTAGGGGCTAACCCTAACCATCTTAGGGGACAATAGTGTCTGCTTCTGTACGGTATACAGCCTAATGTGGTAAGGAAATGAACCCCTAAAACTAAATATTCGCCCGTGCATATACATACATACGACAGACGGACGGACGAACACATGGACATCCAGAGAAAAACATAATACACAATAACAAAAAAAACAAGATATGTAATGTCCTTTTACAAATTACCGTATTTTACCAAAGTATTGGAACAGACATGCTTGGCAAACCATGTAGACCCAGATCAGTCGCCGCAGACCGCGGCGTCTGATCTGGGTCTACACTGTTTGTCGCTCATCTAACACCTTTTAGACAAAACAACAGCTAGTAAATTAGACTTTGCTTTCAAAATTTTGTTGAAGCATCCTAGCAGACACACAACGTTGAAACAATGTCGATTCAACGTGGATTAAACGCTTTGATGTGTCAATGTTGATTTGACATTGTCTAATACAACGTTGAAACAACGTCGATTCAACGTTGATACAACGTCTTGCCGTTGATCCGTTAAATCAACGTTGTTTTAACGTTGTGTTTTTTAGGATGCAGGCACACGCCAGGAGGTCGCGGGTTCAACCCCCGCCGAGGTCGGCAACATTCTTTCGTAAAGATTGATCATGAAATATTTTCTACGGTCATTCTCTCCCTTCCGCTGATTCTAGAAGGGCAGTTGTCAGTTTCTGGCGAAAGAATGTGCACAATACTGGTTAACCGCTTCGAGGACTAAGCCTGCCCAGTAAACGTGTGTTAGGTAAACTGACCGCGCTCGACATGACCCCATTGGGTTGACTGGGCCGTAAAACCTCAACACAAACACAAACACGACATTGACACATTGTTAATTCAACGTTGATTCAACGTCTTGCCTGTAAAGCGCTAAGAGGTCTGAATATTTAGATTAAACACGGTAAGGAACGTTGAAACTCATAAAAACATCAAAAATCAAAAACACAGCGACAAGGATTTCTCCGTCGTCCTCGTCCTCGTGCTCGTCTTCTCCCTCGTCTTCTCCCTCGTCTGCTTCTGTCTATTATACACTTTCCATCAATAGACTCGCATGCGTTTATTCTTACACTCTTCTGTCCAATAGAGAAGGCAGATCTCACCTTGATTTTTCTGTCGACACAGATTCCTTTTTTTCGTTTAAAACGACATTTATTTTTTACTCGTCTAGCATCAGATGTTGTAAATAGACTTAATATGAAGAGAAAAATACTCAACCAGATGAGCACTTTAGAAGGATTCATTATTTTTCAGTCTTTTTGTTTCTTTTTGTTTCTTAATTTCTCAAATACTTAGGCACATTCACAGTTTAGATTGTAACAGTTTATGGTTGGAACAGATTTGTAGTTCATTTGTTTATTTATTTATTTATTTATTTATTTATTTATTTATTTATTTATTTATTTATTTATTCTTTTACTTCTCAAATACTCTGACATATTCACAAGTACAGACAGTTTATGATGTGAACAGATTTTGCAATTTTTTACGGCTGTTTTCTTGTATTTCTTGATAGAAATTGCATGCTCTATGCCCATAGTCTGTTATCTGTCTTCTTTTCAGGTTTACATCGCTTTAAGAAACATGGCCCTGGTCACTATTTTGTTATTTTACCAAACCTGCAAAAAATAAAATAAAATAAGATAAATGAAATACCCAGTCAGCATTCTACGTAAATATATATCGGACCGTCATCGGCCCGTCAGGGTAGCTGACGGGCCGATGACGGTCCGATGTAGATTTACGTAGAATGCTAGCTGGGTAGTTGATCTTCGATATGCTTTGCACCGAACAATAAATACATGTATGTGAAATATTCAGTGAACCCTCGTTATAACGACAGCATTTGTTCCCAAAGCTGTTGCCATTATAATGAATTTTCTGTTGTACAGAATCCTTCATGTGCATAATAATATTTAAGAGAGGCATTGTTTTATACTTCCTTCCTCACAGAACTTATGTTTTGAATATTTGTTAGAATCGCCTCAGTGAGACATACCTTTCTTTACTGTTTCCCTGTCGAGGGTACTAAATCGAAAGTTCTCGGATGTGCTGGCAAGGGAACGTAAGTCCATTGACGCGTTTTCGAACTAGTTACCTCGATTACCACCCGTGAACAGGAAGTAAAATGGACTTGTTAACGCTTAACACTCTGGGTAAATTTTTCAGCAGACGACATTTTGAAATATTTTTTCTTATTTTTCCCAGAAAACAGGATATGACATTTCATCCAAAGGAGACAATTTGCATAAAATGTCAAATCCTGTTTTCTGGGAAAAATAAGAAAAATATCATCAATTTGTCGTCTGCTGAAAATGCCCAGAGAGTGGTAAAGGCTAAAATTTAGGACAAGTATAGATCCGAGTCCTTTAGGCCAAATACGGTAACGTAAATAGTCGGGCAGACATGACTTCACAACACTAAATCCAGAATTAAAGGGCAGTCTGATCCGAATTTGTTTTGTTTTGTTTGGTATATGGCCAGAAAAATATCTGTATATAGACACCTTATAAAGAAGTCAAATATTGACTTGCTTAAATTTTAGAATAGGAACAGCGAATTATTAAAGTACCCACGTATTTATGACAATTATTTTTTGGGTATTCAAAGAAACCGGGCACAACATTTCCTATAAGACTGCACGTGCGCTCAGCGAAGACTCTGATCAGCATCCGCGCAGGCTGATCAGAATCTTCGCAGTCCACCTGAAGACGAGTTTGTATCCTTGGCTACCAACAGAGTGCTCTGCAAGACTCTGATCAGACTGCCCGGATGCGCTGGCCGATCCGTCTTCAAATGGCACACATGCAGTCTTGTAGGCAAGAAGTCTGGCTAACTGGTTAACCGCTTAGAGGACTAAGCCGGTTGTTAAGTAAACTGACCGCGCTCAACATGACTCCACTGGATCAACTGGGCCGTAAAACCTCAACACAAATAAAAGAAAAACGCTGTCCCATTTTATAATTACTACATGCTTAAGCCACCTGTTTGACTGATGGGTGAAATATTCAAAGTTTACCTGATTTATCTGTACGTGTAACAATTGTTTTCTCTGTTTAGATCGTTATCCAAGTTACGATCGAAATCGACAACTAGCAATTTATAGCCAGAATCGGGGAATTCTTAAATCTAAAAATAGCGTCGAATCTTGGAAGGTGAGGCTCACCGTCGAGTCACACTTAACTTATTCATTGAAAATTTTTAATTCTATTTTAACATTTAGCATGCTCAGGGCAGACATAGACAACAAATTGATTATATGTTTTATTATTTTTTCCCCAGAAAATCGGATTTGACATTTAATTCAAATTGTCTCAGGAGACACTTTGCATTAAATGTCAGATCCAATTTTCCGGAAAATTTGTGAAAACATATTTCAAAATATTGTCACTGCTGAAATTTTTACCAAGCATGCTGGGCGCTAAGTTTCCGATTACTGTACTTGGTATAAATGTAATGTAATATAGGCCAAACATGGTGTATTGAACAATGCTGCCAAAAACGAAACTGTATCAATCGCATGTGCGCCCAGCGAATATTCCAATTAGTCTGCGCATTCGCGTTATGTTGAATAGCAGATTCAAGGTTTCTTCAAGCGACAACGGAGACTGATCAGACTGCGCGTATGTGCAGGCTGATCAGAGTCTTCGCTGAGCGCACACGCAATTTTCTAGGCGCGGATTTTAGCCCTTATCCTGCTGTTCACGACAACCCCTATCTTTGCAAACATTGTAGATCCAGATCAGATGGCTTCTGAAGAAGCCATCTGATCTGGATCTACACTGTTTGTCGTACAGTTTGTGAATTTGAACGAAAATATTATATGATGTATTCTGATTGGCTGATAGTCAGAAATGAGTGTAGCTAATTATATTATTCAGCAGGATAAGTGTTAGTCTTCGTTGGGCGCACATGTCAGAAGGTACGTTTTCTCACGCTGCTGTTCAAATTGTATTAACAAATATTGACAAGACCTTCAGTATATAAAAGTGTAAGAAGTAATTTACTTATGTTTAAGGCCTTGGTTCCAGTGTACACTAGTTCAACGATAGTTGATCGATACACGTCAACACCTTGGTCAGAACAAGGTCCATAACCATTGTTTCTTCACACTCTAAAATAAGCCCATCTGAGCTGCTCAGATTTGAATCACTCATTACGAAAACACGCCTATTCAAATATATAGAAAATTTCATCTTCAAAAACTGAAAATTTTCAGATAAAAAACTCCGATATTTTTCATATTTCTGCTCAAAACCTAGATTGTGGGTACTCGTTAGAACCGCCTCGCCGAGGCGGTTCTAACGAGTACCCACAATCTAGGTTTTGAGCAGAAATAAGAAAATAATGTATACCCCTGTAAACCCCAGTTTTACTATATAAAAGTGGGGTTTAAGGGGGTCAAAATTATATAGGTATGTTTTCGTGATGCTCTTAAAACTCCATTAAGCTGATAATGCTGATATCAAATGGTGGACTTGTTTTATTACCCTTTTAATACGGCTGAAGACCTGCTCAAGTCTGCAGTAAATTAGTAATTTAATGAAACTACAGCCGAACCTCAGTGGCTCAAACATCTTTTGGAACATCTTTATTCTAGATATGGAGAGCTTGAGCCACTGAGGGTTATTCATAGCGCCAGGTTCGGAGACAAACTGGAATAAAAAGGGGATGCGTTTTCGATAACTACAGTCGAACCTCATTGGCTCAAACATCTTTGATCTAGATATGGTATTTCGAGCCACTGAGGGGTATTCATAGCGCCAGGTTATGAGACAAATTGGAATAATATGGGGATGTCTTTTCGATCTTCTATAAAATGATATTAATGGTATGTTGGGTGTACTCACTAGAATCGCCTCGATGAGGCGATTCTAATGAGTACGCACTACACATATTTTCATGACAAAATATGGAAGCTTCCTAAAATATCCCTAAATATTTGTTTTCTTGAGCTGTCGGAAGACTTCCTAGGGCCTCAGAAACGAGTTCGAATTAGCCACGGTAAACGAGTCATCGGTGTTCGAGTCATTGAGGTTTTACTGTAGTGAGATGTTTCTGAAATTTACACTAGAGATCATTCTGCAGTGAAAACCATTAATGCCCTGCCTGTTGCACTGTTTGTCCAGAATATATCATAGTCATATATAAACTTCAAAACAAAAGCGCTCCTGTAAATATGAAATTTGAGGTTTTGCATTACGAAAACATGCCTATTCAAATATACTGAAAATTTTGCCACCAAAAAATGAAAATTTTCAGATACAAAATAATGATTTTATCACATTTCTGCTCAAAGCATAGATTATGGGTACTCGTTAGAACCGCCTCGACGAGGCGGTTCTAACGAGTATCCACAATCTATGTTTTTGAGTAGAAATAAGAAAAAATAATGTATACCCCTGTAAACCCCAGTTTTACTGTATAAACGTGGGGTTTAAAGGGGTCAAAATTAAATAGGATATGGTGTAAACAATTTTGTCAGCTGTAACTCTTAGAAATCGGGCTTAAATCGTGTAATGTATTAACAAGTTCAGCACGGGTTTCGAACTTTACGCTGATGTCACTGATGGTAGATGGATACAGGCCAACACCATGGTCAGAATAAAACCTTCATTTCATTTCTATAATTGTCGGTCTTTGCAGCACCATTGATGAACTTGAGTTTGTTTCTTTCCATTTTGATCGGCCTTCAGCTGCCCTTTATGAGCTAGCAAAGCTAAGACCGGTCCAGTCTCTGATCTTAATTTCCCTTTGTTTCCTCTGCTTGCCACTTCTTCTGGACCCAAATGTTCAAAAGCAATGATGTTTTTAGTTAACGTATCGTTAAAACTTTGATCATTAAATATGGCATATAAACTAATATTTCCGCTGAAAAAAAAATGTGAGTAGCTTTTGCATTTTACATTTTTTTCAGCAAAAATACCTGTGAATAAGATGTACTTACATGTACTAGAACAGTTAATATTTTGACCACTAAACAGCTCGTTAAGCTAACGATTCTTTGACCAAATGGGCCCTGGTAATGTAATTTGTGTCTTGCAAAATTGTCTTTGCTATGCCAGAGGAACAGAAATGTGTCTGTTGTTACAAAGCAAAATGTACAAATGATAATTAATCTACATTTTGAGTTGGCGCTCACGCGAAAAATAGACGTTTCTCCATTTAGCGTTGATAGGTTAAATAGTTGTCACTGTGTTCGGACAAAACACCATTCATCTTTATAACACTTATTTTTGTACCTTGAGGTTGAGGTCACGGTACAGTGATTTGGGGCGGCGTAATGCAACCACATGCACTGATTGTAAAATCTGTCTACATTTGTATACTAACAAGAAAAAATAAATGCACATGTGTGTTAAGCCCAACGCAAAATTTAGAAAATTTAAACATTTCTACATTTTGCAGAGTAACAGACCGTGTTTTCTGAGTTTTCATGACAATGGTGACAAGGTCAACATGGCATCTTGGATGTCCTTGCGTACTTGCTCTGTGTTGATGTGGTCAATAGTCCGCGATCGCATCTCAGAAAAAGGACCTTGGAACATATGCGGACAGCGAAGATCATGACCAGACTGCGCATGTGCGCAGTCTGGTCAGAATCTTCGCTGTTCGCTTACACAATACAGGGACCTTGTTGAAGATATAGCACTAGTAGTGAAGATCTTGACCAGACGCTTGGCTACGCAAACTTGTCTGGGGCTTTGCCATTTGTATATGCCCTGAAGGCCTCCTTGTCAGCCGCCGGACCATTTAGAACAAAGGTTTGTCCATCTCAGTACTTAGGATTTAATAGTGCTGTACGTGACGCGCAGCTCGATTTGGGTACACGTGCTCTAAGCTTGCATTTGTTGACATCATTTCCACATTTATGAGAAACTGAGATGGACTTCTATGAAATGAAACTTTTGGAAACAATAATTAAATGTATGTACTGTCGCTTTATGTATCCGGTTCTGCAAATGTCAACGTTTACAGTGTTAAAACTTTAGCCTCTCTGAGAAACATCAGCAGACGACAAATTATTGATATTTTTCTTATTTTCAAAGATAGGGATTAATATTTCAGAAGATGGTTCCTGAGAAGACAATTCACATGAACAGACAAACCTTTTTTTTAATTGGAAACAATAATGATAAAAGCAAATTGTCGTCTGCAGGTTTTTTATACCCAACATGCAAAGCATATCGACTGTTTCTGTTCTGTATGTAAATTGCTCAAATGATATATGACCCTTGGAGAGCTAAGTAAAATTGTACCAGAGGACATTCTATTTTTTCCGTATTATTTTCAAGATAAAATAAGATTGAAATGTCAAGTCTTATGTCTGAAAAGTACAAAAAAATCAACTGCTGCAGTTGTAAATAGTCGGGTGCATGTATTACTTTGCGCCTCACCGATATTACCTCAATGAAACTTATTTATAAATTCGGAGTGGCTTGTTATAGCCATTATACGTTTAAAAATTATATACCATTACGAAAACATGCCTATTTAAATATACTGAAAATTTTCCCACCAAAATATGAAAATTTTCAGATAAAAAATTCTGATAGTTTTCATATTTCTGCTCAAAACATAGATTGTGGGTACTCGTTAGAACCGCCTCGCCGAGGCGGTTCTAACGAGTACCCACAATCTATGGCGAGGCGGTTCTAACGAGTACCCACAATCTATGTTTCGAGCAGAAATAAGAAAAATAATGTATACCCCTGTAAACCCCAGTTTTACTATATAAAAGTGGGGTTTAAGGGGGTCAAAATTATATAGGCATGTTTTCGTGATGTTCACTGAAAACCCGAAATAAGCCTACTGTAGTCTAGCTGAAAAAATGTATTTATTATTAACTTGCATTTTTTGTCATTTTAAAACATGGTTAGGATAAACAAGTAACGAGAAATCGTACCAGATCAATAGATCATGTGCAGAGAAGAAAGCTGATTTTAATGCTGATCTATATGGCGGATGTACATTGATTTGATAACCAAATCGATGAGTACGAATTGACCAAAATGAGAACGAGTGGACTTGAGTACGAGTTGACTGAGAACCTTTATAAACAAGTTATATATAGACCCATTTAATGTTATTGTTTTCATCCGGGCTACTGACCACGTGATTACAATGTTATGCCACGTGACCAAAAATTGTGGATGGCAAAAACATTTCCGGTTCCATTGATAATAATTGATTCAAGCCAACTTTTAATTGGATAATACATTCCCTTTGGTTAATATTCAATCATAAATTTTATCTGGTAATTTAAAATAAAACTTTAAGAAGCAATTTGACTGCTTTTCCTAAAATAAATACAACTGTTTCAATGATATTTTCCAACATCAGCAGGCACGTAATATCGGCTTTGTGGTGACCATTTTAACCCTTAGTTTTAGCTAGTTGATAGATAAGAAAATGTGTTAATATTTGTGTTTATGACTTTTAAATGATCAGTCGACGAGAACCTCTTATGAAACTAAACTTTTGGCGAAAGAAAGCTGCTTTATTTTTTCTGAAAAACATTGGCCATTTTAACAACAACAACAACATTCTGCCATCCAACCCAGAACGAGGCTCTCCATTAAAGACCGAGAGGTTCCGAATGGTTTGATTGTGCGACGTAGTGTTTAAACTGGTCTATATTTTGTGAACGTAAGCTTATCTGTCATAAACCGCATCGGAGGCAAATAATTTCCTAATATGTCATATATGAGCCAGCCCACGACAAAATCCACAGTGACTTGTGCGCCCAGCGAAGACTAAGATCAGCCTGCACATCCGCGGAGTCTGATCAGAGTCTTCGCCGATCACATGTGCCTTTTACAGCCTCAAGGCTATTTAAAAGGAATAAACGAGAACCCTTGTCATACTGGTAGGACGTTCAGGCTGATCTGAGTCTTTGCTGGATACTGGTCTAATTGTAATTTTTATCGTGTGCTAGCTCAATTTATATGTATGATCTGAGGGAATAAAGTGTCTGTTCTGTTAAATCTCCTTATGGGAAAAAGTTTCGGAAAATATGCGAACAATGAAGACCTCGGGGTTGGGGGTGGGGTGGGGGGGGGCGGGGGGGTAACTTAGGGGTAATTTTGGTACGGGTGTGCCAGTATTTCAAAACCTACCCCATTCATATACCTGGCCTTTGAAAAAACGGACCCATTCATATACTTGATCATCAAAAATGTTGACCTATTCATATACTGCCCTTTGATTTTTTTTGTACCCAATTTTTGCCAGTTGTTAGACAAATATCACAGACTTCATGTAATACCAAGAGGATAAGCAGCCTCGAAAAATCTCTGAGCAAAAAATATGTGCATATACCAGGATGTCAGAAAAATGGGGCCTTTCACATAGGAATCCAGAAAAATTGGGCCATTCATATACTTTTTGTTGAAAAAAGGGGGCCAATCATATACCTGGCAGTGCTGAAAAAGGGGGCTATTCGGCACGCACATCCGTACTATGCCATATATAGGAAGTTACCCCCCCCCCCCCTCCCACACACACACACACACACCGAGATGAAGACCCAGACAGTCTTGCTTATTCGCACGCTGTCTGATCGGGGTCTTCACTGTTCGCTCACAGATTCGTGGACAGGTAAGGCTCTGATCACACCTATTCAAACATATCGAAAATTTCACCGCCAAAAAGCTGACAGTTTACAGTCAAAAAAAAAATCTGATATTTTTCATATTTCTGCTCAAAACAGATTGTGGGTACTCGTTAGAACCGCCTCGGCGAGGCGGTTCTAACGAGTACCCACAATCTATGTTTTTAAGCAGAAATAAGAAAACAATGTATACCCCTGTTAACCCTAGTTTTACTATATAACAGTGGGGTTTAAGGGGGTCAAAATTATATTAGGTATGTTTTCGTGATGAAACTGCGCGAATTCACAGGCTGGTTTAGATCTTCACCGTGCGCATGGGATCAAAGAAAAATTTTCGCGTGGTGCGCTGCATAAATTACGTGAAAAGTAACAATTATTGTATAGACGCTTTCTTTTCAATGAAAGAAAAAAAAAGTCAGTTGTGACACATTAGACTAAGTATAATTCAGTAGGAACGTCAGAAAACATACTTTGTACCAACGAATACTCAGATCAGCGCGCACATTTGCACACTCTGATCAGAATCTTCACTGTGCGTATTTTGGACAGCCAAGGACGCAAAGTTTCTTCATGCGGACAACGAAAATTCTGGTCAGACTGCACGGATGCGCAGGCTGATTTGAGTCTTCGCTATTCGCCCATGTCAGAATTTGGCTCAGTTATATTTGAAACTATGAAATGACATGAGTAAAATTGAAAGAGAAAAGTTTTAGGACGAGGAAATTAACACAATATTATGTGGGTTACCAGTTACCGTATATAAACACTTTATTCAGAACAAACAGTGTCCACACAGATCAGACGCCGCGTTCTGCGGTGTCTGATCTATGTGGACACTGTTTGTTCAGGCTTATCTCAGGTCAGGGTCTACATTGTTTGCCAGTTACCAAGCATTTTTAAACCACATCAACATACTGAAAAAACGGGCTTGTTTGAATATTAGCAAAAGCATGGTAAGAAGTTAAAACGTGTGAATTTCTAGGGTAAATAAGCAAAGTAAAATTCCGCTTTAAGACCGTTCGAAAATAAGAACACTCCGCTATTTAGACAAACTTTTGCCTGTCCCAAATTGGGTTTTCTTGTTATTTTACACAGACAAGTGGGGGTAGCCACACATAAAATCTTTCTTATTTCTCCACGAAAACATATGTTGTGGGTACTCACCAAAAGCGCCTAGGCTTTTTAGGTTGAAAAAGCACCTTATCAAGAGCTATGTTTCTATATTCAATTGCCTCGCTAATAAGACCACTTTTAGGCAGTACAAAATGGGGTCTTAATAGCGAATTTTACTCTACATGTCTGGTGATTAATATTTGGACAGACCTAATATTTAACAAACAGTGTAGAC
This sequence comes from Anodontia alba, assembly GCA_964016985.1. NCBI lineage: Eukaryota > Metazoa > Mollusca > Bivalvia > Lucinida > Lucinidae > Anodontia > Anodontia alba. The sequence goes on along the minus strand of OZ024835.1, from coordinate 7,430,903 downwards.
CCAATGAGACTCCTCCTGGGCAGAATTATTATAAGTCTTAACTCCATTTGTAAACTGCCTCTTAACCACTTCATAACAGGGACACTGGCAAACAGTGTAGACCCTGATCAGACGCCGCAGAACGCGGCGTCTGATCAGGGTCTACACTGTTTACATATAGGACTGGACTTTCAATAAAAATATGGGCAATAATAAAAACTAACCAGACACTCCTTATATTGAAATGAACGTGCCCAAAAAGGTAGGTGGACGGGTTCACTCGGCATAAACGGGTTAAAATTTGAATTTATTTCATTTAGCGTTACAGTACGAATATTTCAAATCTGAGCCGAGTCAAGCTTTTGAGACGAGCTGGAATTGAATAAAAGGGTATTTTAATGAACTTGTAGTATGATGTCACATGGAGAACAGTAACTACTCATATCGGGAAGTTTATGTACACCTGTTCTGTAACATTCTTTCGCAGAGATTGATCATGAAATATGTTCTACGGTCATTCTTTCCCTTCCGTTGATTCAAGAAGAGCAGTTGTAAGTTTCTGGCGAAAGAATGTGCACTGTACTGGTTAACCGTTTAGAGGACTAAGCCTCCCCAGGAAAAGTGTGGTTAGGAAAACTGACCGGCTCGACATGACCTAAATAGTGTTGATGGTCGTTAAATTCCAAACCAAACCAAAGTCAAAATAAAAACGTTAAACGACAATACCCCGCCACTATCGTATCCCGGGCAGAAAACTCGGTCAAAAATTAACGTTGCCCATTAGCAATCCCAAACCAGATCTCCACAATACCAATGCACATGCCAAGTTTAGCCGACCTCGGTGGCTCAGTTGGTGATTGGTGATAAGGAGGTTGTGGGTTCGACTCCTGCCGGATCGGCAACATTCCTTAGCTGAGATTGATCACTAAACATTTTCTGCGGTAATTCTTTCCCTTCCGCTGATTTAAGAAGGGCAGTTGTCAGTTTCTGGCAAAAGAATGTGCACAATACTTGTTAATCGCTCAGAGGACAAAGCCTGCCCAGTAAAAGTGTGGTTAGGTAAACTGACTGCGCCCGACATGACACCATTGGGTCAACTGGGCGGTAAAACCTAAACACAAACAATTAAAGCAGGTTTGGTGAAAATCCATTGACATTTACTCAAGTTTCATCCGGAAACGAAAATACTGATGGACGGATTTACAACGGACAGACACACTGGCGGACGGAAAGACGGGTGGACAAACGGACAACTAACGTGATACCATACTCCCCCACTAACGTATGGCGGGGTATAAAACACCCAGGTTTGCGTTCGATGTGCAAATTACTCGTGAGTGTTTTGTCCTGGATCCCTGCTACTATTTGCGCTCGTCATTCGGTACAGGGATCCAGGGAAAATTGCACTTCTGAACGCCATTACGAAAACATGCCTATTCAAATATACTGAAAATTTTACCACTGAAAAATGAAAATTTTCAGATAAAAATTCGGATATTTTCATATTTCTGCTCAAAACATAGAATTTGGGTGGGTACTCGTTAGAACCGCCTCGCCGAGGCGGTTCTAACGAGTACCCACAATCTATGGTATTTGAGCAGAAATAAGAAAAATAATTTATACCCCTGTAAACCCCAGTTTTACTATATAAAAGTGGGGTTTAAGGGGGTCAAAATTATATAGGCATTATACGTAATGGCAGCCCAGTTTGACTGGTATTATTTCATAGTTCCGTCTCTTGTATTGTTTAGTTGTATTGGATTTATTTCTTCATTCTTCAGAGGAAAATATGGTGGTCATACTAAATTTTGTACAATGTAAAATATTGCATAGAATGTACGAATACAAATGAGCCAGGGAACAGCATTCCCCACAAAATTGCGTGTACGAGCAGCGAAGACTAAAATCAAGCTGATCAGAGTCGTCGCTGTCCGCCAGATGGCACTCTGGGCCCAGTTGTTCAAAACTAACGACGTCATGTGTTAATGTTTCGTTAAAACTTTGCTCATTAAATATGGCATATACGCTAATATTTTTGCTGAAAAAATGTGAGTAACTTTTGCATTTGCAAGTTAACTGATCTAGTAAGTACAATATCTAATTCACAGGTATTTTTTGCTGAAAAAATGCGAGTAGCTTTTGCAGTTCTAGTAAGTACAATATCTAATTCACAGCAAAAGCTACTCACATTTTTTTTTCAGCAAAAATACCTGTGAATTAGATATTGTACTTACTAGATCAGTTAACAATTTGACCACTAACGAGCTCGTTAAGCTAACGATGCTTTGAACAACTGAATCCTGACTTCTTGACTACCTACAAATAGCACTGCGCAGCTGATCTGTGTCTTCGCTGGGCGCACATGCAATCTTGTTGAAAATGGTGTGCCTCAGCTCAAATGTCATTTATAGGAATAAAATATGCTTAAACCAAATCCTATTTCCTTCGTATTAGATGGCAATTTGCACGAAATATCAAACACTATTTTCTGAATAAAATCAGAACAAAATGCTATCTGCTATCAGTATACATTGTACATATTAAGCGTAAAATAGCAATAGATTGCGACTGGAAATCTATTACCAAATTGGGAAGCAATTCATCTCCCATCAGATCGAATGGAATCGTTTTTACAGTGAAAAAAAAAAAATGACATTCAAGCAAGTACACACCATTTTCATTAATGGTGAAAACAAACATTAGAGAGTTTCACACACTCTCACGAAATTCATGAATTTCGCGAGCTCTCTCTCCTATGATAACAAGGAAGTAAATGGACAAAAAAGTGTTACGATCTCGAAACTGATTTTTAAGACAAGATAATGACATTTGTCTTAATCAGCTGATCAATGTCTGGAGCCTTTGAGGACTTCCCCTGAATTATGTACCTGAAAAAGAAAGTCAGCGGATTAGGTACTGGCATTTATCCAAAATATTAGGACACCTATACTCCTCACCATTCTTTCCCTAAAATATGCATAAGTACATTTTTATAATGCGTCTAAAACTACTAGATGAGTGGGAAACAATGTAGACACTGATCAGACGCCGCACTGATCAGACACCGCATCTGCGGCGTCTCTGAGTCTACACTGTTTACTCAGACATGAGTGCGTCGTCGAATAATTGATGTAAATACGGTAATGTAAGATTTGTGGGTAATCTTTGCAAGCCAATGCTTTTTGTGTGTGGTTTTTTTTTTTTTTTTTTTTTTTTTTTATTTTATTTATTTTTTTCTGTCAAATGCTTATGCGAAATAGCTAAATAAATAATGACAAGTGAAATTACAAAAGCGATACCCATAAAAGTGTTGTTGGTTAATTTTTTTTTTTAACTTTCCAAGGTAATATCGCATTCTAGAAAAAGGATGGTCTATTATAATGCAAACTGTAGAAATGCAGAAATGTAGATTTTTTTTTTGCTACATTTTGCGTTGATAGGTAGGACGTCTACGTTTTAGCTAGACTATGTAATAAACACCACTTTGTACGGACATAGTCATCTTTTATAATACGAGGGTCCTGCAAAAAGTTTTGTCACTGGGTTTGGATTACTTCAGTGCTACGTTTTATCAAACATATTTTTATTACAAACCTTCAAATTATTCCCCCTTTACTGAAACATATGTTTGTAACCTTTTTACCCAGTCGCTAAAAGCAGATAAATAGTCTTCTTTTTGGTATCTGTTGGAGACACTGATAAATAGCGCTGCCGAGAGAACTTCTAGACGTATACTTATTTCCAGAAAGCATTTTCTTAAGCCTTGGAAATAAAAAGAAGTCTCAGGGACTCAGGTCAGGTGAATAAGGTGGATGGTTGAAAACTTGCACCTTTTCAGAAGCCAAAAAAAGACTTAACAACCTCACACTTATGAGAGGAGGTGTTGTCATGTAAAAGGTGAACTCCTGACCATCCTTTGCTTGGTCGTTTCTTATTGTAAAACTCTCTCACTTTCTTCAGTACAGAATTCTTGCAGAATTGGCCAGTGACTGTATGACCAGATGGACAAGGCACTTGAACGGCTGGCCCACTTGAATTAAAGACAATTGCGTACAACACCTTTTTCGAACTTATGTTTCTCTTGGCAATATATGGGCGTTTTTTTTTATCTTTTCGCTTCCATTGCTTATTATCAGCCCTTCTTTGTGGTTCAAACATGTGCACCCAGGTTTCATCACCTGTTAGCAAGTTAGAAATAACCCATCTATTACAGCCTTTGTATATGTTTTCAAAAGTTCCCGGGCACATTTAAGGCATTGTGTCTTTTTGCTCCTCAGTGAGCAAATGAGGTACCCACCTAGCGCAAACCGTTCTCAGGTCCAAATGCTTTTTCAGAATTGTTTGCACACTGCCTTCGGATATGTCAATACAACTAGCTATGTCTTTGACAGACAACCGCCCATCCTGTTCGACCACAATCTTTACAGCAGCGATCTTAGCCTTGGTAACAGAGGTTTTAGGCCCTCCAGGTCGGGTATCAACAGAAAATTTCCCAGCTTTAAAAGCTTAAACCCACCTAAAACCTGTAGGCATTGAAATGGTCTGAGCACCATACATACCACACAATTCATGAAATATCTGCTTTGAATCTATATTAAGCCTAATGCAGCATTTTATATAGCTACGAATTTCAGTCTTCTGGTCCATGTTCCAATGTAACAAGTAAATTGGTTAGTGTATATGACTGCATCTATTTTAATTTGAAATAACTCGGTCAGTTGGAAAGCAATTTGCACGAAATAAACGGGTATTGTTAGCTATTCAAGTACAGTGAAGCATTTTAAAATATACTTGTGATAAAACTAAGGAAGCCTATTAGTGACAGAACTTTTTGCACGACCCTCGTATTTTTATTACGATTTCATGATAGGATGGTCGGCGTAGTTCACAGTGCAGTGATTTGCTTTATAAGGACGGGCGGATGGACGGACGGAGAGACAGACGATAGAAACAACAACAATACATCTCTTAGATGGGGAGACACAATACAACCACATACTCTAATGGAACTTTTGTATACCGTATTCTATCTAATTACCGCACTGCGCTCTGAGATTTTTTCGAAATTACCGGGAACACTCATTTGTGGTAAAATATGTATCTACCTACTAAGGACACACTATAAAAAAGATCAGAAAAGGACTTATTTGATGATGATTATTCGATTTTTTTTATTTTCTTTGTAAAGACATATGTTGTGGGTACTCATTTGAATTGCATCAACTTTGAATTGCATCAACAAGTTTATGCAATTCAAATGAGTACCCACAACATACGCATTTATGAAGACGTAAAGAAAAAGTACAGTGGCTGTAATATGAAGACTACGGAATTCATTACGAAAACACGCCTATTCAAATATATAGAAAATTTCACCTCCAAAAACTGAAAATTTTCAGATAAAAAACTCTGTAAAAATTTTCATATTTCTGCTCAAAACATAGATTGTTGGTACTCGTTAGAACCGCCTCGGCGAGGCGGTTCTAATGAGTACCTACAATCTATGTTTTGAGCAGAAATAAGAAAAATAATGTATACCCCTGTAAACCCCAGTTTTACTATATAAAAGTGGGGTTTAAAGAGGTCAAGATTATATAAGCGTGTTTTCGTGATGTTCTTGTGCTTATAGGGATGTGTGCGGTAATTAGATCGAATACGGTATGCACATTTTTTTTACATTTTGCGTCGACATTGACCATATCGACGTAGAATGTAGAAAAAAAAACTGTACCACAATGGCTCGAACATCTTTGGACATTTGTTCGAGATATTGGTAGCTCGAGCCACTGATCATGGCGCCAGGTCAAGAAGCAAATGGCGATAATTTAGGGAAATGTTTTCGACTTTCCACACAATAATTGTATGTTGAGTGTACCCATTAGAATCACCTCGATGAGGCGTTCTAATGAGTACACACAATATACAATTTCGTGGTAAAATAAGAAAATTTCCCTAAATATTTGTTTTCTTGAGCTATCGGAAGAATTTCGTAGGGACACAAAAACGATTTCGAATTAGCCATGGTAAACGAGCCATCGATGTTAGAGCTATTGAGGTTCGACTGTATATAGTTTGCGTTTAGGCTAACGCAAAATGTGGAAACTATCTATAGTTCTACATTTTGCTTTGTAACAATGGTCCCTCGTAATGAACATTGTTCATGTCACCGGATTTACCCTGATCAATGAATACCGGAGATCCTTGCTTAGCTATTCTAAAGCTAGACTGTCTGTTTCTAAAGCTAGACTGTTCTGTTTCTAAAGCTAGACTGTTCTGTTTCTAAAACTTGCTGATCATATGATAAAAAAAAAATTCCTAGAGTCCCCTTGATGCGTGTTTGTCCGAACAACATTGTGCATTACCATATGGTTTCTTTTTCATACTCCCCAGCGGGCACATGACGTAAATACAACCTCGCCTCAACGTCGATGCAACGTCATGACGTTGCATCGACGTTGAGCCGACGTTGTATAAACGTTATGTGCCCGCTGGGACCAGCGATGACCTATAAGCAATTCGGCGGAGTGATATATCAAGTAGGGAACATTGGCAGTTTGAAAGCATGCCTTTCCTTTAAATAACTGGGAGACTATATTGCTGTCTTTTTATGTTTAATTGTTAAAAGCCCATTCCAGCAGAAAGCGGCTACCCGGCTATCATTCTTTACAAATCTATAGCGGGTCGTTATCGGCCTGTCAGCTACCCTGACGGACCGCTAACGGCCCGCTATAAATATATGTAGAACGCATACTGGGTAAAAGATATCCCTCAACAGAATGAGCTCGGTTACGAGCTTATATTTACACGTACCAGGAGGATGAAAAAAAAACAACAATTTGAGACTCACCACATCTGGCGCAGTACTTTTTACAATGCATTTGCACCCAGTTATAATACTGCAGATCGGTACACAAAGTGTCGCCATAGTCTTGACAGTTTGGTACTTTGTCTTCACACACATTATCTGTCGAAACAGGCAGATGGTAAATGTAGTTTTTATTCGTGTTCTCGCGGACAACTGCTTGATACAATGTACACATAATTACAATGACTATATGACCTACGATTATATGATTTGCATATAGATTTTAACAAGAGACAAATCACAGAAGCTGTAAAAATGAATCAAACTGACAAAGTTATTTGTCAGTCATTGTATAAATCGGTGCGATGGATTTGCTGCTCTAAAGCACTTCTTTCAACATAGGTACCGCTTTGCATAAGATTTGTACAAAGACAGGCAGTTTAGTTTCATGCTGCTCTGTTAGGCGTAATATATGTAGATTAAAATGCAAATTTATCATAACAAATTACTATACTCTCTCTCTCTCTCTCTCTCTCTCTCTCTCTCTCTCTCTGTGTGTGTGTGTGTGTGTGTGTGTGTGTGTGTGTGTGTGTGTGTGTGTGTGTGTGTGTGTGTCCCAGTGCATTGCTACTTTAGAGGGATTCAAAACTAGATTTATTCTCTTGCGATACTGTGTTGCATACATCTTTAATTGCTTACCTTTGTTTGTTTGTTTTATTCGGGCTTTACATCGCTTTCAGTCATATCGCGACGGTGTCTGGATGTGGCAAGGAGATCAATGCCCACTTTTAGAGGGCTGACTCACTGAAATATCACGCCCCAGACACTTGGTATGATGTTACACCCAATCACATTATACTGACACCGAGTTGACCAGTTCTGATTCCTGGCTCTACTTTCTTAATGCGGAGCGCCAAGTGAAAGAGCAGCTGGTAACATTTTTAGTCTTCGGTATGACTCCGCCGGGGATGGAACCCGCAACCTCCCGGTCACAAAGCGGACGCTCTACCAACTGAGCCAATGTGCTTATGTTCGTTTAGTCACTATGATACTGAACACCCACATGCATGAGGGTTACAACATAAACATGTAGCCTCGGACATGCGTCCCAGCATTCGCGCAGTCTTATCAAATTCTTCACTGGGCATATTTTGGATTGCCAAGGATGCGAAGTTTCTTCTTGCGGACAACGAAGACTCTGATCAGACTGCGCGGATGCGCAGGCTGATCTGAGTCTTTGTTGGACGCACATGTCACAAGTTTATACGTTCTGCACAAAGCGACAGTCTTATCAAAATATTCAATGGGGTAATGAGTCCTCCGTGAAATCACCTGACCAGTAAATGACAAAAAAAAATCTGACCAACCAATAGCTTACCAGTTAACGGTTAATGTTATTGCTTAGATAAACAATATTACCTATGTACTTTTTCATTGATAAATACAAGTACGAATGCAGTTTTCATTGACAAATACAGGTATCACGATATTGTTTGTCAAAGGATTTACGCATGGGGATGGTTATAGCCTTCTGATGGAGGAGTCAAATTCTTTTTGCGGACACCGAAGACTCTGATCAGACTGCGCGGATGCGCAGGCTGATCTGAGTTTTTGTTGGGCTCACATGTCAGCAGTTACGTTTTCGCACGTTGGGGCTCTGATACAGGTAGAAAACAAGCTTGTATATTCGATTTACATGGCTAACTGTGAAGCCGACCTCGGTGGCTCAGTTGGATGCGCCGTCCGACTGGAGACCAGGAGGTCGCGGGTTCAACCCCCGCCGAGGTCGGCAACATTCTTTCGTGGTGATTGATCGTGAAATATTTTCTACTATCATTCTCTCCCTTCCGCTGATTCAAGAAGGGCAGTTGTCAGTTTCTGGCGAAAGAATGTGCACAATACTAATTAACCGCTTAGAGGACTAAGCCTGCCCAGTAAACGCGTGGTTAGGTAAACTGACCGCGCTCGACATGACCCCACTGGGTTGACTGGGCCGTAAAACCTCAACACAAACAAACAAAGACTTACTGTGACAGCCCGCACCTCGCACGTTTTATTTCAAAGACAGGACAGTTGGATCTCTACTTATCATATGAATCTATAATCATGCGCATTCGCAGTGTGATCAGAATCTTCACTGGGTGCATTTTGGGGAACCTATGAGGCAATGATTGATTCTGCTTGCGGACAAAGAAGACTCTAATCGGACTGCGCGGAAGCGCCATCTGATTTGAGACATCGCCGAGTGTACATGTCAGCATTCAGGTACGTTTTTTTAGAGTGTGGCTCATTTTTAGTGTGGCCAGTTTTGTTTTGATCGTTTTTTTTGTTGTTGTTATTTTTTTTGTTCCTTATTATTTTATTTTATTTATTTATTTATTTATTTATTTTTGTTGTTGTTGTTGTTGTTGGGGTGTTGTGTGTGTGTGTGTGTGTGTGTGTGTGTGTGTGTGTGTGTGTGTGTGTGTGTGTGTGTGTGTGTGTGTGTTTCGAATTATTTACTAGCAAACATGTAAGTACTTGAGCAGGAAAAAAAGTTTGGGAAGTCCTCACTGAATAAACCGAATAACACAAAATGACACGCAAAAATGTAATCTAGTATGCAAGTTAGGTTGCCTTAATGATAATACTAGGTACCAGATCTACCCTAAACATTCAGACACTCTAATCCTTTACTGTACTTTGCTTTAAAGAGGTCCATTTGACTGTGTTTAAAATGTGATGAAATGGCAAACAGTGTAGACCCAGATCAAACTGCTCCTTAAGGAGCAGTTTGATCTGGGTGTACACTATTTGCTCAGGCCTGTCTAACAAGAATATTTAAGGTAAGTACATGTACGAACACCCTTAAAATATGATAAAACGCCAACCATAATGTTGTTCAAATTATATTGGCCTTATCTGTGAAATTTTTTCATGCGTAGGCGTTAAGATTGTGTCTTACACTGATAGCAGATCGCAGGCGGTGTTAAGGTGAAGTCTCCAAGGGGGGATTACTATGATCTGAAGTATTTGCCTCTTCTCGGCGGTAGCGCTTCTTTCCACTAAGTGTTGTTTCCCTTTGAGAAAGTTTTACGTGAAATACACTAGTCTAGGCTGAGTTCAAAAGTGCAAAACGATCGCCTACGCTTTGGTCTGGATCGATGTTTCTATCGACGATCACCAACAGAAGAATCCAGGGCAAAAGCTTTGCGATCGTTTCGCATTTCTAAACGCAACTCAGGGAAGCAAATTCTCTTCTGTTATAGTTTTCTCTCTTTGAAAAGGGATATAAAAGTTTTACACCCTATTCTGCTCTATCTGAGATGTATATCCGTTGACGTTAAGACATTTTGTTACACCAGGGCTGTGCACAAAAGTGCAAAGTGATTGCAACCTTTCGCGAGTAATTTGCACATTTGAATGCAGCCCTGCACATTTGGATACAGCCCTGAAAGGAGTATAGGGTGCCAGTTCCCTCATTAAACTTTTATGACTTCCTGTTTGCTTTCAAGCATAACAATGCCCTTCTAAAAACGGGTCTACTCTAAAAAGGAAAGGAAAACATTTAGGGAGCAAACCTTTCCTTTTAGAGCAGACCCATTTTCAGAAGGGAGGCCATCAGATTTTGAGATAGTTGTCTCCCTGAAAGCAGAGCTAAAGTTTTAAAAGCATTCACGACCAAGATAGCAAATACTTACGACATCTATTGCAATGTGCTTTACAATTCTCATTCACCCAATTGTAAAACTTTACGTCAGAACACAACTTTGTGCCGTACTGTGCACAGTTATCTATTGCATCTTTACAGGGTGCTGCAAAATAAAATACCTCAACTGGACTAGCTATACATAATAGTTTTCTCGCCGTTTCCACAACTTTTTTGACACCATGTTTGCATCATTGCACGCCAAGTCCCTTCTGAAAAGGGGTCTACTCTAAAAGGAAAGAATTTGCTCCCACGGGGAGCAAATTCTTTCCTTTTAGAGTAGACCCTTTTACAGAAGGGAGACAAAACAATTTTGAAAAGTGTTACCTCCCCTAAAAGTGTATCATTTCCTCTTACTTATCCTACATACAGTCGACTCGTTATCTCAAATTCCAAGGGACTTCGAGATATCCGTACCTCGACATATCAGAGTTGAGAGAGTGAGGAAAACAATAAATTGAACAATCACATTTATAACAAATGAATATGTAATTTGACTCCTGAAGTTAGGAATATATATATATATATATATATATATATATATATATATATATATATATATATATATATATATATATATATATATATAATGTTGAAAAGAGAAGTTGCTCCTTAGGAGCAATTTCTCCTCTTTTCCACATTATTTTGTTACCTGTTGTCATAGTTTCATGTTAAAACAGGGACCAGATTTTCACTTCGAGATAAGCGATAATTTGAAATAAGCGAGTTCGAGATAACGAGGTTCGACTGTATTCGAAGAGAATTGCCTGAACAAACAGTGTAGACACAGATGAAATTCAATACGCAACAATATTGGGATCATGAACATACACTGAAACTGATATATATTGTTTTAAATATCTGATAACTGTAAACAAGTGATTACAGATATAACAGTAAAATACAAAGTTCAAAAAGAAAGCGCAATAAATCTTGTTTAAAAGATTTTCTTACTTTTTCTCTTACGATACATAGGACGTACACCCGTCTTGGAAGAAAAAAAAACGAAATTGGAAGCGAGAAAATATAAAATAAATTTAATACATACTGAACAAATCAAAAACAGAAAATAGTAACAGATTCGGTTTGATTGAGTCTGTTCACCTTAAAAAAGGCAACACCACTCACGTGCACTAAACGTTTTTAAAGCTTCTTTGTTTTCACATATGATATATGAGCTCAACAGTCCATTAAGTAAATCGTTGTAAAAGTCTTGTTTTATTAGGCCATTTTCAGAAAATTCTTTTATAGTACTGACGATAGAAAGAACATGGTTTCCGAAGTTTACGATACCAATTGCCTTGTTTGAGAAGTTTAGCAGTCATGGTCCAGTTGTTCAAAACTAACGATGTCGTTAGTTAACGTATCGTTAAAACTTTGATAAGTAAATATGGCATATACGCATGAATATTTTTGCTGAAATATGTGAGTAGCTTTTGCATTTACAAAAGCTACTCACATTTTTTCAGCAAAAATACATGTGAAGTAGATATTGTACTTACCAGAACAGTTAAGATTCTACCACTAACGAGCCCGTTAAGCTAACGATGCCTTGAACAACTGGGCCCAGAAGTTTATTTATTAACGTGACTACATCCTGCTCAATGAATATTGCAAGACAACGAACACCTAACAGTTTCTGGCAGGGCATTACGAAAACACGCCTATTCAAATATAAAGAAAATTTCACCTCCAAAAACTGAAAATTTTCATATGAAAAACTGATATTTTTCATATTTCTGCTCATAACATAGATTGTGGGTACTCGTTAGAACCGCCTCGGCGAGGCGGTTCTAACGAGTACCCACAATCTATATTTTGAGCAAAAATAAGTAAAATACTGTATACCCATGTAAACCCCAGTTTTACTATTCAAAAGTGGGGTTTAAGGGGGTCAACATTATATAGGCATGTTTTCGTGATGGGCTTATTCCACTAACGGGACTATGACCCTCGAAACGACTTACAGGAGGAAAATGTCATATCACTGGCTAGCTGGCTTCAGCAGTGATTGGCATTAATGGGTTGGTATAGCCCTTGTGTCAAATCAATATCAGATCAAGAAATGGTTTCAAGTGTAACCTTTACCAAGCTCAGGGCTTGCTTTATAGTGGGCGGGGGATTTCGGGCTACCTTTCCGTCATGCATAATATTTGGGAGATTTGAAGTCGGTGTATACATATAGTCTACGAAAATATTACTATTACTAAAATATCTTACGTGAGTCACCGGATGAATCCATCATTTTACCAACTCCTTGGGGCGTATCTACAAGTATGATATGATGCCTAGAATTAGTAAAAGGTCCTCATCACCGTAGACGAAAACACGCCTATATAATTTTGACCCCCTTAAACCCCACTTTTATATAGTAAAACTTGGGTTTACAGGGGTATACATTATTTTGTGAGTACTCGTTAGAACCGCCTCGCCGAGGCGGTTCTAACGAGTACCCACAATCTATGTTTTGAGCAGGAATATGAAAAATATCAGAACTTTTTATGTGAATTTTTTTGTTTTAAGGTTGTAAAATTTTCAATATATTTGAATAGGCATGTTTTCGTAATGTCATCCTGTATACAAATACGTAACGCTTAACGCCTAGTATGCTTGGTAAACATTTCCCCAGTCAGCATTCTACATAAATCTATATCGGGCCGTCATCGGCCCGTCAGGGTAGCTGACGGGCCGATGACGGCCCGATGTAGATTTATGTAAAATGCTAGCTGGGTCAGCAGATGATATTTTGAATTTTTTTTTTCGATTTTTTCCCAGAAAACAGGCTCTGACATTTTATGCAAACTGTCTCCTAAAATGCCAAAGCCTTTTTTTGGGGGAAAAAATAGAAAGAAAAAATCACCAATTTGCTGAATTAGCCCGTAAAGTAAAACCTCCAATCGCAATTGCGTATTCTTATTCTTTTCACAATTCTTGATTTCATTGCTTAAATTGATAGCTTTCTCTCGTCTTTAACTTTTCTTTCATTCTTTTTCTTAGAAATATTCTCCATTAAGAGATATTTATTTAGTCCGTAATTTGTTCTATATATCTTATATTCTTCGACATTAAAATAGGCTACCATTTTGCTGTAATCAGTCCTTTAATATTTGCAGCATTTTGTGCAATGTACATTGATCGAATGCATTGACACATGATCACGTATCTACGATACGGAAGCCGAATGGCTTTTTTTCTAATCCCTTTTGTCTACAATACTTACGAACGTACTATGTAATTTCTTGCCATTTTGTACATGTTATACAAATTAACCACTGTTCAAATCAATCACAACTGAAACAGACGACATCCTGAGTTTTTTTTTTTTTTTTTTTTTTCATTTTCAAAGTATAACGGCTTTGACAGTTCACGTGAATCGTCTGCTAGACAGATCGGGGCCTACGTTGTTCACTAACCGAATCAATGAATACATGGAAATGTTTGAACGAAGAGAGAAAGAACAGAAAATACAGCAGTGTCTAGACTGGCTCCAGTCTCCAGTGACTGCTTTGTCCTTATGATTATGTGTAATAATCCACTGAAATACAACCAAAATGATATCAAGACTATATATCTTCAGTTTATATTAGTGTTGACTGTAATGTATGTTAACTTGATATATAATAGACTGTAATTTATGTTAACTTAATATTAAATAGTGTAAATTTATGTTAACGAGTTTATACAATAGTGTTGACTGCAATTTATGTTAACTTGAGTCTGTATAATAGTGTTGTCTGTAATTTATGTAAACCTAAGATTATGCAATAGTGTTGACTGTAATTTACGTTAACTTGAACTTGAGTTTATATAATAGTGTTGCCTGTAATAAGTGTGACTTTGAATCTTTAAGCACTAACCTGGTTGGCACATCTTACAAAACTTGGGACAATTCTGAAGCCGCCATGCATAGTACGTGTCGTCCGTACACATGGATTCACCGTACAGCGAGCACAAAACCTTGTCTTCACAAGTTGCAGCTGATGAAAAAATAAGAAAATATGAAAAAGACGAACATTTCTAATTTATTTTTTACCTCTTAGAAATACATCTAAAGAAGGCATTGTTAATTGAGTCGCGCCATGCGAAAAAGTGCAGTCGAGCATGTGCAAAATCCGGGCCTTTGCTCTCTATTTATACATTCTGTTGTATCCAATGATTCTGTTAGCGGACGGTGAAGGCCCTGGTCAGACTGCGCGAAATGGCAAAGGGAGATAAGTTTAGGGTCTGCTCAGACAATTATTCGCAACTGTGGGGTACCCCATCGCTTGACGTCCGACCAGGCTGAACGTCGTTTGGAAGTCGCTACCGCTAATCTTTCACGGTTCAATACGGAGGGTGAAAAAATCTTATTGCTATTGATGAAAAGTGGGTGAGGACATATGAGCCAGAGCTGAAGAGACAATCGGCTGTGTGGCGTACTCCAAGATCACCGCGGACTGCAAAGTTTTGGCGAGTACAGTCAAAACTGAGGATGCTTATGATCTTCGCGTACGATCATTACGAAAACACGTCTATTCAAATATATTGAAAATTTTACAATCATAAAAGGAAAATTTTCAGATAAAAAATTCTGATATCTTTCATATTCCTGCTAAAAACATAGATTGTGGGTACTCGTTAGAACCGCCTCGGCGAGGCGGTTCTAACGAGTAACCACAATCTATGTTTCTTAGCAAAATAAGAAAAATAATGTTTACCCCTGTAAACCCCAGTTTTACTATATAAAATTGGGGTTTAAGGGGGTCAAAATTGTATAGGCGTGTTTTCGTGATGTATTCGGGGTATTCTTACTACCCATAATGTTCCTGCTGGTAAAACGGTCAATGCTTAATACTACAATGAGTATATTCAAATGTACCTCAGATCAGCGATTCGAAAGAAGCGACCTCAGCTTTTGACAGAGGGATTGATCCTTTTTTTATGACAACGCTACGCCGCACAAAACATGTGGGGTTACTAACCGACTCGTATAATTGGGAAGTTTTGGACCATCCTCCCTATTCCCCGTACATATGTCCGATCTTTTCACCTAGTTAAAAGAAAACATGAGAGGAATTCGGTATAGTGATTGAGAGGACCTTGAAACCACAGTGGCCACGCATGTTCGGATATATGAGCGCGGTTGCTTAGTAACGGGTATAGAAGACCTGCCGAAACGATGGACATCGGTCATCGAACACATGGGATATTACCTCGAGAGATCTTAATAAGGTAAGCTGATTAAATGACGCTTTCTGCAAGTTGTCTAGTAAGTGTCACTATTTATCATATAGCTATAAATATTAAATGATTAGAAATGTAATGTTATTAAATGGATGTTTTGTTATTGGCCCTATTACAAGTCCGAGGACTGTCGAATTTGTCTGATTGCTGTATTGGCCCAACACTCAGCAGATTGTCTCCAATACAGCCATCCGAAGGCAAATACGACTGCCCGAGAACCTGTAACAGGACCTGTGTGAAAACGTCCATTTCATGACATGTTTATTAATCAACTTTTTCTTTTCCGCTTTTAAAAGTGTTGCAAGTAAATAAAACCTCTTTTTGAGTAGTTTGTTCTTGTTACTTTTTTCTCCATGCAGTCAATTACTGACTTTTTTTAAAATATTGCTTTGTTTGAATGGAAAATCAGAACTGTTATCTGCAAATATAGCTCCAACATCTGCAAGTATCTTGGTGTATAGTTCTCTAAGCTCCAAACAGAAGAAGTATCTCTGTGTTTAAAGTCTCATCGATTGGTTATACCGTAAAATATTGGCCCTCCCGAACCTTTCGGGTTTTATCCCCTAAATCATTGTAACTTTCAGTAATAGCCCTGATGTAAAGCCGGGACCAAAAACCTATAGAAATCATGCCAAACATTGTATTGGTATGATAAAGGCTGTTTGGCACATATTATTATCATTATTGGCCTTGGGCCAATACAGCAGACCTCGGACCTGTAACAGGGCCAATATGAAATAACTTGGTTAATAACATTATAATATTGGCCCAGTTAATACCGCAAAATATTGGCCCTCCTGAACCTTTCGGGTTTTATCCCCTATATCCCTGTAACTTTCTGTAATAGCCCTCATATAAAGTCGGGACCAAAAACCTATAGAAATCATGCCAAATATTGCATTGGTATGATACAGGCTGTTTGGCACATATTAATTAGAACAATAATTACTGGGTTGATTAATAATGAATGATAAAATCCGAGGAACAGTAATGCCGATATTTCTCAATACCAGCACGCAATATCGACATTGTACACTTTATTTAGATCAAACATTAAACTTTATTACCATTGTGGAAGGTTGACGTTGTATGACGTCAAAGCTTCTGACGTCATTTTCGCTTGATGTCATGAAATATGACATGACGTTGGACCAAAACATCATATAAATTACTCTTAGAATTTGAAAGTCGCAAGTGAAGCAACACAACTGATTTTTGATCAATGATTTGTTATATTACGACTAGATTCGCTGCAAACAGCAATAGTTCAAAAATAATATCATATTGATACTGCACTGGTGCAAAAATGATATCTCTTTCTGATATCAGTTTTGCACTGTTACAAAAAGCGCCTTTTGCAGCGTCAAATTAAGCAAAAATACAGAATAAGAGGCAAAACGAGAGAACAATATTTATAATAAAAGGGTTATTGCACTGATATTGGTGAATATTGTCCCTCGCAGGACCAATCCTGTGAAGTTTGGTCATATTCCAATCAGTGGGTTAGGAGGAGATGTTGTTTAAAGATTGTGGACGGACGGACAGACGGACGACGACGACGACGGACGGGCGCTCGCAAGCTGGCGTCATTTCGATATCCCAACTCGGGAGAATAATTACCATATCAATGCAATAATTCTATAATATTGAATGACCACGTACAGTACTTACCACATGAAGCGCTAGACAGACAAAACCATAATTTTGTCAAATCAAAATGATTCTGACACCAAACTGTTCCTCATTTTCTAATTAATTTACTTGAGAAATAACTATTGTTATTTATTTTAGATATGCACTGATTTCACTGCTTAGTATAAAATAAATTACCTTTATTACTTATATTTGTATTATTTTCGATCCATTATTTGACGAAAAAATCTGGTTCGAGGGCTAAAATTGAAACAAGAAAACGATTGCACAGAGTTTTCCTAATCACACCGGAACAATGTCGTTGCCGTCGTAACGTCACAATCGTCCAATCATATTGGAGAGAACCATTGTTTATTTTGATGTCACTTAATAATCATGTGACGTTGCATGAATCAATGTAATCATTCAATTATGAACAATACGCCACATGCGCCATAAATGTTTAGTTTTGACGTTATCTTTATACTTTGTTTAAACTTAGTCCTTAATAAAGCTGCAAGGTAAAAAGTCGGATGGAATAAATGAAATAAAATTACTTCGTGTTGGTCTTGTCTATGTACAATACAAAATAGGCGATTGTACGAAATAATATATTTTTAATAAAAAAAAAGAAGTAGAAAAGTGGTAAACAACAAAGTGGTCACCCAGCAGGTACACAACGTTGAAATAACGTCGATTCACGAATCGACGTTGTTTCAACATTGTGTGCCTGCTGGACACAACGTCGATTCATCCTTGATTCAACATGTGACGGGGAATCGACTTTGCTTCAACGTTGTGTGCCTGCTGGGCATGATTTCTTACCTAATGCTGACCCAACGGCCACAGCAAGTGTTAAAATCCCACCTATCATTGTATAGGTGTGCATATATTTTCCAGCCATTTTAATTTGTCAGTCTTACTTTTTATTTAGAGTTTTAGCCAGCCAACTAGTACTTATATAACATATCGCACTATTTTCTTGAAAGATCCTCGCCCAATCCCGTCGTTCGTTTTGAGGTGATGAACTTCGATAGCGTTCGTGAGCAATCGTTAACTGTTCCGCAATAACAAAACGAATTTCGCCGACATTGTCTGCAGGACCTCACGGAATTGCCCGAAGAAACGGCATTTTTCGGTTGCCCAGATTTCTACCACGTAGTGGTATGCCAGATTTTATCAAGTTCATTGCCGGTTAAAAATAGGTGTGGGCGTGGATTTGTGGCTTTGTTTAATAACTGAACGACATTTTTTCACACAAGGAAAGCTGTTCAAAATAAATAGTGAAATCATATAGTGAAGTTTTGATAGCTTAATAAGTATTTGACCAGGGCGAAGTTGCTTGGCCTGAACTGCTCGTATTACTATCAGGTTGTGTAGAACTTCCTGTGGCAGTATCAAAACATTTATAAGAAAAATGCGAAATAGAGCCTTTCATTTTTACCCTAAATATTGAGACGCAGTATCTAGTTACCATACTGTCCAAACATTTGACCAAGTCACAGCGGACAGACCACGTTTATACAACGTCGATGCAAGGTCATGACGTTGCATCGACGTTAATGCGACATTAGGCACATGATGTTTATACAACGCCGCATTAACGTCGATGCAACTTCATGACGTTGCATCGGCGTTAATGCGACGTTGGACAAATGATATTAATACAACGTCGCATTAACGTCGATGCAACATAATGACGTTGCATCGACGTAAACTCGACGTTGTATTAGCAATGCGGCGTCGCATTAATGTCGACGCAAGGTTATGACGTCGACGTTAAAGCGACGTTGACAACGTTGCGTCGAAGTTAATGCGACGTTATGAAAACATCATGAGCCCGCTGGGTCCAATTTACTATCTGTTGATGCGTCACGTAAGTGTTGGATCACTCACCTCTCTCATCGAACTCCAAGACGAGATTTCTCTTACTCATTATTTACTTTCTTCATAATTTCGGTGTAGTCATTTTTGCGAAATTTATGAAAATTCATTGATCTACACGGCAAGGTCACAAAGTGGCGACTAATTATATCCGATTCATTTTTTTTTTTTTATCTACAAAACTAGAACGTTTCTGCAGGACAGCTGTTCTTTGACATACTGCTTTTTTTTTTTTTTTATGTTAAGACCCCCATCGAGAAAATAAATAAATGAAATTTATATTTATCAGATTTCAGTGAAATATTTTGAGTATTTATTTGTCTGTATCTA
Source organism: Anodontia alba (assembly GCA_964016985.1). Taxonomy (NCBI): domain Eukaryota; kingdom Metazoa; phylum Mollusca; class Bivalvia; order Lucinida; family Lucinidae; genus Anodontia; species Anodontia alba. The sequence continues at coordinate 7,411,362 of OZ024835.1, read as the reverse complement.
CAACGGGGGACAGAGTAAATATTTTGAATACTGCAAAAAGAGACACGTAAACAAATGAAAGATTATTAATAGTATTCTTGAGGTTTATTTAATCGAGTAAAAGTTGCATGAAGTTAGGAAACGTAGCCATCTAATCTCGGTTTTCGTGATAGGGCGCGTGAAAAGGCAATTTATGCCATGTTGCGAACAGTGAAGGTCATGACCATGCGCAGTCTGGTCAGGAATTTCACTGTTAGCATACGCATTTGAGATTAATAAATGTTAAAAATAGCTAATTGCAAAAGTAATAAGATCAAGCGAAAGCGCCCGCTGATGTGAGCCTTCGGTGTTGGCATGTCGTGTTTTGCTGGTTTTGACGAGGTCGGGCAGAAATAAATTTGGAAGTATACCTGTGAACTTGACCTAAATTAATAGACCAGCAATATGGAACATGCCTTTTATCATTTGAACTTGAAACACTGGGGTATACCTTAATTTTCCTAAATATTTGAACATTTTATCATACTTACCACCAAGTACCGGGTGATTTGCCCAAACTTTTACCTGATCCAGTTTCCTAAGGAGCAGTTTCAACAGGGCCCACCATATTCGCCATTCTGTTATATTGTAAATACTTCGTCAGGTAGTCAAATGTTTTTTGTTTTTGTTTTTTCAATAGTCAAGTCTGGACGTACGTTGGAAAGACCACCCTTACACATTCGACCCTTGGTTCTACTCTTCCAGTCCAACACCATGAATTAAGAGATCTTAACCCAGCGGACACACAACGTTGAAACAACGTTGATTCGACGTTGATTCAATGTCATGACGTTGAATCAACGTTGTTTTAACGTTGTGTACCTGCTGGGAAGCTACCGCATTACTCCTGTAAATACTGGGACACCTTAAGTAATTACCATACTTATCCTAAAATTTGAACAATTCCATTTTACTACACGTTGACATCCGTCCAATAAAAAACTGCTGGATGACTGGAAAACGGTTCAGTAGATCCTCCTCAGATGCTGCGTTCTGCATAATTCTGATCTTGGTCTGTACTGTTTGTTCAGGCCTGTCTGTCCAAATTCTTAGGGTAAATATGATATCTAAAGAACAATCCTCTTTGAATAAGATAAGACTTCTGATTCAGGATGTTGTCAATCCTTTCAAAGTATGAGCCGGCACACGATAAAAGGATACATTACGATAACACGCCTATTCAAATATATTGAAAATTTCACCACCAAAAACTGAAAGTTTTCAGATAAAAATTTCTGATATTTTTCATATTTTCTGCTCAAAACATAGATTGTGGGTACTCGTTAGAACCGCCGCAACGCGGCGGTTCTAACGAGTACCCACAATCTATATTTTTGAGCAGAAATAAGAAAAATAATGTGTACCACTTAAACCCAAGTTTTGCTATGTAAAAGTCGGGTTTAAGGGGGTGAAAATTATATAGGTATGTTTTCGTGATGGTTGTTCCGATTTGTGGTTCTTTCAATGCGCATGCACAGTCCCCGATTTGGGCTACAGACATGCGTTTATTGCATGAAGCTTTCTAAAAGTCCCTACTACATGTCTGCAAATAGCAAATGCATTGGCGAGACTGAGCCTTTGCTGGTCGCCTATGTGATAAGTACCCTTTTCTTATGTGCTCGCCCATATTTTGGCCTTAGCTAATCAATAGTGGTTTTCTCCAGTCCGTTCAGGCCTTTTACGGGAAAGGTCATGGTACCTTTCAACGCTGCACTCCGCAAGCGCACAATGTTGAAACAACGTCGTTTCAATAGAGGGATCACACGTTTACTTCAAGCATTAACATTTGCCGTATCCCGAGGAAGTTGTTTGTAAATGATGCCGCAGGCCGAGTGTCTTATATCAATATCTTTTGAATGACCCGGTAAATACTAATGCAATGAATTAAACATGTGTGATACATTTAAAATTTAAATTTTCATCGAAACATAATTTAAAAAAAAATAGTCGCATATAGTACGTTGTTCAGTTACAAAAACTTAATTCCGTGAAAATACGAATGACGTTGACGGTCAAAAAAGTTTAGATTAGTCAAGGGCGTCAACGTTGTTACGTAACGTTACCTACATGTACTGTGCTTTCGACATCTGTCAGAAAATGTTGTTGTTTTTTTGTTTGTTTTTTTTTTCTTGTTTTTTTTTTTTTTGCTTAGCGCTATACACATTTGCAAATTTTTGTCATGATTTAATGCAAAACCATTCGTCGTAATTACATATGCACAAAAAGTTTTAGTCTAGCCATTGATTTTTAAAAATTCAAGTAGTTTCACTTTGCACGACAGTAAAAATGAATGCAAATTATGCAGAAATCTGTAGGGTAGGTTTCTTGAAGCAAATTTTCAACAAGTGCCCTGGTTCAATTTTTCCTGAAATTTTCACAATATTGTTGTGAAACATTAGTAATTCGAACGCAGCAATAAAAATAAAAAAAAAAAAATAAAAAATAAAAAATATTTTCTTACACAAAAATTAAAAAAAACAACAAAAAAACAAACAAAAAAAAAAAAACACTTTACTATAGAAATTGCATAGGTCAGACCGATTTTTGGTCGTAATTTTAATTTTATGGTAAACGGTAAACGAGAACAAAACACAGAAACAGAAAAGACAAATGGTTTCTGAAAAGATATGGTCAATGAGAATAAAATATTTTCATTTAAAACAAAACGCCAAGCCAAAAAATGTCTTTCCGAGTGCTGTCCGTAAACAAGATAAGGCCCGTTTTGAGGATATTTAAACAAAACCCATGCTCAAACACTACGTGAGTCTGCTCATTCAACCACGGTTTCAAACATGTACATGCATAGGTTTTTATGCAAGAACGTTGTTGATTCAACGCCAAAAAAGATAGCTCTTTCAGCTTAGGAATGTATCACCGTAGACTGGTTTCAGTCTCCAGTGACTAAATAGTTTTCTTATAAACCTGTTTGATAATCCACTAGATTAAAACAAACATAATATCATGACTATAAAGGCTGGTCTAGTGACGAGCTTTTATAGTCATGATATTATTTTGGTTTTATTTTATTATTATTTCATTATATATATTATTTTGGTTTTATTTTAGTGGATTATTAAACAGAATAATAAGAAAAAAAATAGTCACTTGAGACTGGAGCCAGCTAGTATCACCGTAATAAACCTATTCTGACAGACGGGCCTGAGCAAAAAGTGCAGACCCAGATCAAACGCCACTCATCTAGCAGTTTTCGACATATCCATTACGAAAACACACCTATTCAAATACAAAGAAAATTTCACCTCCAAAAACTGAAATTTTTCAGATAAAAAAACTCTGATATTTTTCATATTTCTGCTCAAAACATAGATTGTGGGTACTCGTTAGAACCGCCTCGGCGAGGCGGTTCTAACGAGTACCCACAATCTATGATTTTGAGCAGAAATAAGAAAAATAATGTTTACCCCTGTAAAGCCCAGTTTTACTGTATAAAAGTGGGGTTTAAGGGGATCAAAATTATATAGGTATGTTTTCGTGGTGAGCAGGCAGTAAGATGGACTTATTCAATTTTTAGGCGAGGCATGGTTGATTTCAACCCACTTATGCCGAGTGGACTCTCCTACTTCAAGTATTTGGACGTGTCTATTTTAACAGAAAGGGTGCCTGGGTAGCTTTTATTATTACCATGTTTCATAGAAATTCCTATACTTAGTGCAAACAGTGTAGACCCTGATCAGACGCCGCAGAATGCGGCGTCTGATCAGGGTCTACACTGTTTGCCAATGTACCTTTTTGGGAACGCTAGGCATATAAGGGTTAAGATGTACCAATATTTAGGGTGAGTATTGTTATTGTTGTTATAAAAAGTAGTTCACAACATCTGCTGAAATTTCTAACTGGCATGCTGAGCGTCTACTGTCCAGGTGGTTGTCCAGATTCCTTTAATCAATGATTTAATATACTTTTGTAAATAAAACATACATGTAATAGTCACCTTATCCAACTGATTGTTTATCAAATGTTAGGCAGAAACAGAAAACAAGGCAAAGTTCGGCTGGTCAGTGAACTGTTGGGTTGGACAAAAAAGGGCCAAAAACCAAGAAAAAAAAAAAAAAAAAAAAAGAAAAGAAAAAAAAAAAAAGAAAACATCTTCAGTCAGAAATTTGGAGGCAAGGACCTGTAAATTTCCCTGCAAAATGACGAATACTGTATTTATGCTAATTATGTATTGAGACAGACAGGCCTAAGTAAACAGTGAACACCCAGAACAGACGCCCAAAAACACAGCATCTGGGCCCAGTTGTTCAAAACTAACGATGTCGTTAGTTAACGATTCGTTAAAATTTTAATCGAGTGATACGCAAATATGCTGAAATTTTTTGCTGAAAAAAAATGTGAGTAGCTTTTGCAGTGCAAAAGCTACTCACATTTTTTCAGCAAAAAATATCAGAATATTGTATATTGAATCCCCTAAAACAGTTAACGAAATGACCCTTAACGAGCTCGTTAAGCTAACGACGCTTTGAACAACTGGGCCCTGATCAAAGTCTGCATTGTTTACCACTCATCTAACAGTTTTAAATATATCAACAGGTAGCTAAGGACAAGTATGTTTGTGTTGAGGTTTGACGCCCCAGTCAACCCAATTGGGTCATGTCGAGCGCGGTCAGTTTACCTAACCACACGTTTACTAGGCAGGTTTAGTCTTCTAAGCGGTTAACCGGTATTGTGCACATTCTTTCGCCAGAAACTGACGACTGCCCTTCTTAATCAGCGGAAGGGAAAGAATGACCATAGAAAATAAGGACGTATGGTAAGGCGTCTCAGTATTTAGGTAAAATATGATCGGCAACGAGCGAAAAAGTCCCTTATGCCATCAGCGAACAGCGAAGGCCCAGATCAGCATGGGCACCCGCACAGTCGGATATGAGCATTCTCTGTTTGTCAACATATTTGACAGTATCCATTGATTCTGTAAGCGGACAACGACGGCCCAGATCAGCCTGCGCGAATGCGCAGGCTGATCTCGGCCTTCGTTGTCCGTAAATTGCATAAGGGCCTTTTTTATGCATTGAGCATTAAACATTCATTTCAGTACAATCACTTGTTTTATTGAGCTGGTTATCTTAAGAAAAAGCTTTCCCACAAAGGATAAGCCGGTCTCTCCAAATACATAGGGTAACTTCAGTAACAATTTTGTTTCTCTATCTTTTGCTTGAAAATGCAATCAGAGGGCTTGTTTAATAATATTTGACATAATTCTGGGGTAATATTCTCCGTAAAAACATATGTTATGGCACTCATTTGAAGCGCCTCGGCGAGACATCTGATACACAAGGTAAAGTGAAACGAATAGAATAAAAGAACGAATGGCTGGATGGATGGACAAAATATAGATCGAACTTCGATGAAGTTGTTGTCACACCTGCCACCTCCCGCACGCACTCCCCCTACCCCCCTCCCCCCACACACAAAGTAATGTTTATTTCAGGTAGAAGAAATTAATATAGGAATTTCATCGAAAGCCATGCATCTTCTTATATGCTGCATGAGAAGTTGCGCTCAAAAGGAACCCACAGTCTATACATTTTCATAAAATCTGAGGTAAGAAAATGACAAAGTAAAAGTGGAAAAAGTGACAAAAATAAATTTAAAAATTATATGCACTTCTGCAGACCCAGGAGAAAATGTGCAAAGTTTCAAAAAGACCGATACAAAATTTATGAGGAGTTGCAATCACCAGGTACCCTATGTCTATACATCTGAGGTCAGAAAATGACAAAGTTTACAACGCAGAAAAAAAGTGACACAAATTAAGGCAAGGATTATATCAAAAGCACATGCACATCTTCAGACTATGGAGAAAAATGTGCAAAGTTTAAAAAAGATTGGTATTAAATTGTATGATGAGTTGTGCTCACGAGGTACCCACTGTTTATATACTGAGGTTGAAAAATGACAAAGTTCACAATGAGGAAAAAGTAAAAACAAATGATCTCACAATCATATCCCAACTTCATGCACATCCTCATACCATGAAGTAAACACGTGCAAAGTTTCATAACGATCGGTAAAAAACTGTAAAGGAGTTGCGCTCACAAGAGGTACACACTGTCTACATATTGAGGGTGAAAAATAACTAAGTTCACCATATGGAAAAAAGTGACAAAAATGATCTAGCAATTATATACAAACCGCATGCATATCCTCATACCATGACAAAAACACATGCACAGTTTCAAAATGATCGGTACAAAACTGTAAGAGGAGTTGTGCTCACAAGAGGTACCCACTGTCAAAATTTTGAGGGTGAAAAATGACTAAGTTCACAATATGGAAAAACTGACAAAAATAAATTAACAATTATATACAAGCCGCATGCACATCCTCATACCATGATGAAAACACATGCGAAGTTTCAAAATGATCGGTACAAAACTGTAAGAGGAGTTGCGCTCACAATAGGTACCCACTGTCTGTATATTGAGGGTGTAAAATGACAAAGTTCACAATGTGGAAAGTGACAAAAATGATCTTACAATTATACCCAAACCATATGCACATCCTCATTCCATGAAGAAAACACACGCAAAGTTTCAAAACGCTCGATACAAAACTGTAAGAGAAGTTGCGCTCACAAGACACCCTGGATAAATGTTAACGGATAGACGAACGGGCGGAAACTTGCACGCCTAAATCGACTTCCCTTTCAATTATTTCGAAGTTGGGGACATAGGAATGGGACACCTAAACTCCATACCATACTTAACGTTTATGGTGGGTAAAAATTTCAGCAGATGATATTTTGCACTAAACACACCCTGACAAGACTGTGTATCTGTTTAGTCTAGTACTGGAAGGCATAATTCATAGATTTGTCATAAATTTGCTTGAAATGCTGGTTTATTTCATCTGGTGGGCGCTGAGAAAACATTGTGTGGAGGAGTGGATTGTACGACTGGTGCAGGGGATGTACACAAATGCGCGGAGCCGTGTCCGTGTTGGTGAGGGATACAGTGAAGAGTTTGAAGTGAAGGTAGGTGTTCACCAATGCTCAGTACTCAGCCCGCTTCTCTTCATCATTGTGCTTGAAGCCTTATCACGAGAGTTCCGCTCTAGGGTCCCCTGGGAGGACCTCTATGCTGATGACCTTGTTATCATTGCTAAATCGCTCGAGGAATGTGTCAGAAGGCTCTTGACTTGGAAAGAAGCAATAGAAAAGAAAGGACTGAGAGTAAATGCAGGAAAGACGAATATCATGATATGCGGTACGGGCCTGGACCTCTTGCAGAGTTCAGGCGAGTTTCCAGGCGTCATCTGTCGCACTGGAGTGGGCAGCAACAGCATTTTCTGCAACGGCTGCAAGCACTGGGTGCACAGGAAATACAGTGGGCTCAAGCGCTTGACAAAGGACCCTGACTACAGATGTACAAGGTGCCAGGGAACTGTACGCCCCTTGGACGGCAGACCACAAAGAGAAGTCCAAGCAGGACCTGACAAGCTGGAGGTGGTAGCTTCCTTTTGCTATCTAGGAGACATGCTCTCAGCAGCAGGTGGCTGTGAACTTTCAACCACAACACGTGTGAAAACTGCCTGGAAGAAGTTCAAGGAGCTGCTTCGTTCTCTCTTCACGCCACCTCTCTTTCAAGACACGTGGTCGTGTGTACAGCTCTTGTGTGCGGAGCGCAATGCTCCATGCCAGTGAGACTTGGCCATTGACAAAACCAAACTTCCAACGTTTGCAGCGGAATGATAGGGCAATGATCAGACAGATCTGCAATGTCAGGCCGCAAGACGTTGTCACCACCAAGTCCAGTGAACTATTTGCGCGGCTTGGCATTGAGCATCTGGACCTCATTCTGAAGGGGAGAAGGCTCTGCTGGTATGGACATGTGGAACACTCCAATGGTGCAGTCAAGACAGCCTTTCGCATACAGATTGAAGGAAAGCATGGGCCTGGGAAGCCCAAGATGACATGAAAGCAGCTGACAGAGAGGGATTGCAGCGGGTGGAAGCTCTCGGCTGTCAACCCTCATGATAGAAATATGGAGATCTGGTGTGAATTCTGCCATGCGTGCAGTAAGCCAGCTATCTGGAAGGGGGCCCACTGATGTGGATGTTGCCCCTGTACCTGCACGTTAATCAAAAATCCGATTATGATATATGATATGATTTTCTGGGAAAAATAAGAAAAAATATCAATTTATTGGCTGGTTGGTTGGTTTGGAGTATAACGGCCCAGTTAACATTATTAAAGGGCAAATACAAAGAAATTTAAAATATGCCTGGTTTTCAGGGTGTTGATAGAATGCTTTAAGAGAATTATTTTGTTGAAAACCCCATCAAAAAATTCCAATCGAATCAAACGTTATGGTGATTAATTTACGATACCTACCTTTTTTCCTGTTAGAGTAACCTCCCTTGGATTGTGTATTGATTAAGGCCCACAATGCAATATTCTGTGATGTCATAGTGGAACTTAAAAATTTAAATTTAAATTTTAAACAGGAATATTCTGCATTTCCTTATATGCTACATAGTTTTTCTCCTTAACCATTATTGATATTGGTCTCTGTCCACAAATGAGCCCATGAATAGAGAATTTAACTAAAAATTTAATCAGTTATTTAAATTTAAAGCTAAATTTTAAAATGTTTAAAACTTGACTAATGTTAAATTTTTCATAAGTTTTTTTAATAATAGTAAATTTTGGGTGTATATCATATAAATGAATAACAAAAGAGTCAATTTTGGCAAATTATTAAGCATTGTAACTGGATTATAAATTATTTAAATGAAATTTTTAAATTTGAAATGTAACACTTTAAACAGAAAATAAGAGTTAAATTCCTATGTATATTAGTTTAAAGGAGATGAATAAATTAAACAATGTGAAAACTGAATTGATGCAGATTAAAAAGCAAAAAATATTGGCAATTTAAAAAAGTTTAAAATTTTACTGTTCCCTTATGATGTCATAAAAGGGCTCATGAATATTAATGAGGCAGCCTGAATTCAATCCTCTTGGATGTTAAATATCAAATTTAATTTAGCAATATTTCAGAAACCGTTTAAGATAATTTGATGCGGTTTTCGGCAGTCACCTCCTTACTGAAGTGCCCTTAAATATTTAGTAGAATTAAAACCTTCGTATTTGCCCTTTAAAGCCAGTCGAGTTTACCTAACCACACTTTTCCTGGGCAGGCTAAGTCCTCTAGGCAGTTAACCAGTACTTGTGCTGTCAAATTGTGCACATTCTTCCGGCAGAAAAATATCAATTTGTCATCGCAGATTTTACCCAGAGAGTAGTAAAGGTGAAGTCCATCCGACTACCTGTCCAACTAGACAAAGTGCCCAGTTGGGGCACGTATAGCCCTGACCAGTGCTACCGCATCCGTTTGAAAAGCACAAAGTGTGTAGCTTTGACTGGAGATGGCAGTTATATGCTATATCAATACAACACTGAAAGAATTTAGTCATACATTATGTGCAGCCCATGACCTTGACCTCAAAGGTAAGGCACGGGTGCAGGGATTATGCTAAATAAAACTTTAGACCTATAACTATCACCATAACAAATACCAGTGAAATCAATCAGTCTTTGACTAATATTAAATATATGGAATAAGGCTTTGACCTTGACCTCAAAGTCATGCCCCGGCTTAGGGATGGCGCTGAGAAAAACTTCAGACCTATATATACCATCATGCCAAATATTAAATGAAATCAATCAAAGGGTTTTGATAATATAGCTATGTAAACTTTAATGCAAAAAGTTTGAGTTTTATATGAAAATTCTAAGTCTGTGAACTTGACCTCAAGGTCACGTCCCGGGACGGGAACTTTAAACATAGTCACACCCCGGGGTGGGAATGGCACTGAGTAAAACTTTAAGACCTATATCTACCATCATGCCAAATATAAATGAAATTCTATCAAACAGTCTTTAGAAAAGGTCTTATAAACTTTGACGCAAAAACTTTGATTCTAATTCCACAAACATAACAGAAAGACGAACGTACGAACGAACAAATGGAAAGGAAAAAATTATATACTTCGTATGTTTTTATAAAACTGCTGGGTAAGTGGCAGTCACAGCCAAGTCTTCGCAGCCGACTCCGGCCTCTGTCCAAATACCTAGGGTAGACTGGCTCCAGTCTAACTGATATATGAATCAGCATAAAAAACGATTTATATTTTAAAAATAAAAAAAAAAAAAAAAAAAAAAAATCCTATCTTTTGGACTGTCCTTCTCTCTGATTTGGCTGATCAGTGAGTTTCTGACTAGTAAGGGAGATGATATATGTAGAAAAATAGGAGTATTTTACCTTTGTTAGATTAGAAATGTAGAACTCACAGCGTGGTGCCAGGCTATATCTAGGGTAAAATGGTAAAATGTAACATTACGAAAACATGCCTATTCAAATATATTGAAAATTTCACCACCAAAAACTGAAAGTTTTCTGATAAAAAAAATTCTGATATTTTTCATATTTCTGCTCAAAACATAGATTGTGGGTACTTGTTAGAACTGCCTCGCCGAGGCGGTTCTAACGAGTATCCACAATCTATGTTTTGAGCAGAAATAAGAAAAATAATGTATACCCCAGTAAACCGCAGTTTTACTATATAAAAGTGGGGTGTAAGGGTGTCAAAATTATATAGGTATGTTTTCGTGATAAAAATTGAAGAATGCAGAAAAATAGGAGTTGGCAACAGTATTTGGCAAGCAAAAAATGACAACCCAAAACTGTTTAATACATAAGATATATTTACAAAATATGTATCTACATTTATAAAGCTATACAATAACGATGATAATTACATGTACATGCATTAAAATTATTTTACCACTTCAAGCAATTTGTATGTGCAAACAATGACACTACAGATCAGTATCTACCTTTGCAGTACCTTTGTCTGCCCTGCTCAGGGGTTTAACGGTTCACATGCTGGGTAAATATTTCAACAGATGACATACTGGAATATCGTTATACTTTTTTTCCCAGAAAACAGATTTTTGACATTTTAAACAAACTGTGTACATTTTGCATGAAATGTCAAATCCTGTTTCTAGGAAAAACAATAATAATATAATCAATTTCCATTTGCTGAATTAGCCAACAGAGTGGTCAACGTCAAGGTGAATAGAAACATCTAAGGGAAAGCACTCGGACCATTAAGTAGACGAGTCCTGCTCAAAGGGGGCTACTCTTAAAGGAAAGAAACGGGCGATATCTTCCTGCTGTAGAAAAACAAAATTATTCACATACTCTGCATTAATACAAAACCTGTCTTGAACTATCACCTGCTGCTGAATTTGACTGTCAATCTTCCAACAGCCTAGGACTGACTGCCAACCTTCCAATGGCTTTGAAATGACTGTCAAGCTTCCAATGGCCTCAGAATAACTGTCAAACTTCCAATAGCATATGAATGACTGTCAAGTTTCCAATGACCTTGAAATGACTGTCATGCTTTCAATGGCCTTGGAATTACTGTCATTGTTTGTGTTTGTGTTGAGGTTTTATGGCCTAGTCAAGCCACTGGGGTCATGTCCAGCGCAGTCAGTTTACCTAACCACACTTTTACTGGGCTGGCTTAGTCCTCTAAGCGGTTAACCAGTATTGTGATTTCTTTCGCCAGAAACTGACATCTTCCCTTCTTGAATCAATGGAAGGGAGAGAATGACCATAGAAGGTATTTCACAATCATCCACAAAAGAATGTTGCCAATCCAGTGGGGGTCAAAACCCACAACCGCCTGGTCACCAGTCTGACGCACATCCAACTGAGCTATTGAGGCCTCCAATAACATTGGAATGACTGTCAAGTTTCCAATGGCCTTGGAATAACTATAAAACTTCCAAAGCCTCAGAATGACTGTCAAGCTTCAAAAGCATTTGAATGACTCAAACTTCCAATGGCCTTGGAATGACTACCAAGCTTCCAAAGGTCTTGGAATGTCTGTCAAAGCTTCCAAAAGCATTTGAATGACTCAAACTTCTAATTGCCTTGGAATGTCCCAAGCTTCCAAAGGTCTTGGAATGACTCAAGCTTCCAACAGCACTAGAATGACTGTCAATCTTTACTTTCTAGAAAAGTTGAGACAAATTTCATTTATTTGAATTCTGGCTATTTTGCCCAGTAGGTATATAAGGATTCTTGTGCATGTACAAAGACAGTATTACCACATAGTAGAACTGAAGGTGAATGGAAACACTTTCAAGGGAGAGCATCTGACCTGAAAGACTTGTCTCCATTCTCAAAGTGAGGGTACTCTTAATGGAAAAGATTTTGGACACATATGGTAGAAAGCTGAGGTTTCCCAATATCTAGAGTAAATATGCTTCATATTTTGGCAAAAGTATCAGTGCTCTAGACAAGTTTTTGGTACAATCCTGCTTTAAAGCTTAAATGCTTAAATGCCTATTTGCAATGCTTAACTCTTAAAGCACCAAGCATAAGTGTAGCATACAAAAAATTCTAACTTTTGCAGAAAAAAATATAGCCTGGCATTTCATGTGAATTGTCTGCTCAGCAGACAATTCACATGAAATACCAAGCCTTATTTTATTTGAAAAAAAAAAAAAAAAAAAAAAAAAAACACACCTAGAAATGCATTTATCATTGGTGCTTTAAGGGATAAACCCTTTCTGATCTAGTGTACTGCTACATCTCACAAAAGAATCAATGTGAGGGAAATTGCTTTACATTAAAAGATGTTAAGTTCAGAGAAAACATTTACTCCCTAAATTTGATTCCAATACTGAAATCCAAAATTCCATTGAGTATTTTTATCCCCTCAACTTTAATTTCAATGCTGACTTTCAAAAATTCAATGCTGAAATACCCTTTACTCCCTCTTATCTAGAGCTCTGAGTAAAATGAATTAAACCCATTTTTGCTTAATGTCCTACAAAGTGGGCTCTGACAAACAGTGCAGACCCAGATCAGATGTTGCCAAACATGGTGTCTGATCAGGATCTGCACTGTTTGTCATTCAACTACACAGATACAAGAAGACCCTAGTATTGTAAAACATTCCGTTTCATTACTAAATGGATCATTCCAACTTATAACCAAGCTCAAAAGCGATGTTATCCTGTAACAATTTCATACAAGCAAGAATATCCTATTCCAAGCACAACTCTTAGTGAAGACAAGAAACTGCAGTAAAGTGGCCTACGTCCCCCACCACAATACAAAATGCCTCACGTGTGTCTGGTGGGGGATGTTTGCTACTTCCCAAAACCTGCTCCTCAACATTTGGTGTTTAGTGCTGATAAAGAAGTTAATTACAGAAAGGTGCCCACTCCAACATACCAATTTTTGAGTACAGTTGAGTTCTTTATTTTATTTATTGTTTTTCATATTTACAACATTGGTTTTCTCATAACTCACATACAGCAACATATATACAGTAAATGTCCTAAAATTTCTCACACCAAAGTGTCTGACAAAATGACACAATCATGCAAACAGTGTAGACCCAAATCAGACTGCTCCTGCGGAGCAGTCTGATCAAAGTCTACAGTGTTTGCTATTCCACTAAGCATTTTTAGAAACAACTGCATAAAAAGCAAGATTGAGGCAAAGAAAGTATGGAATAAAGTGTTCGAAATTTTTATGACATTTACTGAAGCAAATTTCCTGAGAAAGCACTACATACATATATCACTATTGTATTTGACCTAATTACTGCATATTACCCTATAAGTGCACAGTCAAGCAATTTCATAAATTTCACATTATAATCTACTTCTTTTGTAAAATAATATGTTGTGGGTACTCATTAGAATTGCCTCAACAATTTAAATGAGTATCCACACATAGTTCAAGTTTAACTTTTTTGATGACTTGCTAAAAGTCAGCAAGTGGCAGTACTTTTTACTGGCTAAACCTTTCAGCCAACTTGCTTTTTACACTTTTATAAACATTAATTGTTAAATGTGGCTTTAAGGCTTAGCACTCTGGGAAAATTTTCAGCAGATATTTTAAAATATTTTTCTTATTTGTCCCAGAAAACAGGTTTGGTTTTGACATTTCATGCAAATTGTCTCCATAGGAGACAATTTGCATGAAATGTCAAACTTGTTTTCTGGGAAAAGTACGAAAAATAGCATTAATTTGTTGGAATGAACTGGATTAGCCATCAGAGTGGTAAAGGTTAATTCTTTTAAGACACTTGGTTCCCCTGGCTTCCTCAGAAATAAAGCAGCCATAGTCAGGAATGATTGATTTATAAAGCTACTCGTAAAACAATTATTTTTGATAATCTCGAAATCCTTCCACATGAGCATTGGTTTTTGGACAAGAAATTGCAGAACTTTAGCAACAATCAATGCCACAGGTTCAGTTTTTCCAACTTGCTAGAGTTAGCAAGTGATGGAAATCGCAGCTTGCTTTTTGGATAAAAGTAACCAGCATTTATTTATTTTTTTTTCTGTGTTGAGGTTTTACGGCCCAGTCAATCTAATGGGGTCATGTCGAGCACGGTCAGTTTACCTAACCACACTTTTCCTGGGCAGGCTTAGTCCTCTAAGCGGTTAACCAGTATTGTGCACATTCTTTTGCCAGAAACTGACAACTGTCCTTCTTAAATCAGCGGAAGGGAGAGAATGACTGTAGAAAATATTTTATGATCAATCTCCAAGAAAGAATGTTGCCGACCTCGGCGGGGTCGAACCTGTGACCTCCTGGTCTCCAGTCGGAGGCGCATCCAACTGAGCAACCGAGGCTGGCAAACCAGCATTTAGCACATTAGCAGTGCTATTGTTGATCCCTACCCCAATGTATGCTTTTATAAAGAAAATCTGAAACAATATTGCATAAGCATCATTAGATAGAGTTGGAGTTGGTTTTATGGCCTAGTTGACAACTGTTAAGGTTATGTTGAACTGAACTGTTAACCTACTCACAGTTTTCCTGGGCAGGCTTATATTGTAAGCAGTCTGTTGGACAAACTGGTCACACCCTTAAATGGTCATTTTCAATATAATCTATACATTTTTGTTTAGATATAACACGGTTGTTTAACTTACACGGTTTATGCTATGGACTCCAACAATAGTATTATAAAGAGGTTGTGGTGTATCATGATTTAAAAGTGAACACCAAATGTTGTATCCAAACAAAAATGTATAGATTAAATAGAAAAATTACCATAAATGGTCATTTTTCTACATAATCTATGCATGTATAATCTATGCATTTTTGTTTAGACACAACAAAAATATGTATAGATCAATTAGAAAAATGACCAAATATGGCTATTTTTTCTATATAATCTATGCATTTTTGTTTGGATACAACACATTTGTTTTGTTAACAGGGTTTTTGCTTTGGATCCAAGCAATAGTGTTATAAAGAGGGGCTTGTGGTGTATTTTTGTCTGAAAAAAAAAAAAAAAGTTACCTTATCTAGGGCTATGCTGAAGCCATAATGTTGCCATGATGAAGCCATATCAATGAAATGTATTGTATCATACATTTATACTGTTTAATAGACACCCACATTAACCTAAGTAGTGGACACCTCAATTCGTTTCCATGTTTGTCCTAAATTTAGAAAATTCATTTTCTTACCTCTTTATGTGTCCAAAATATTGCTGGATGAGCTGCAAACAATGTAGGCCCTGATCAGATGCTGCATTCTGTGGCATCTGATCTGGGTCAACACTGTTTGCTCAGGTCTGCCTGTCCCAGTACTTTAAGTAATTGCAGTAACCAGTCCACAAACATTCATGAAAAGTAACTTACAAGAGAAGCAACAAACCAGCTATGTTGAAGCTTAGTTTTACAAAATTGATTTCTTTCCTTCTTTAATACAAGGTAGTTACCAAAGTAACTCTAATTTTCTTTTAATAAAATTGCCTGAGCAAACAGTCCAGACCCAGACAAACTTTAACAGTCCGATCCAGGTCTACACTAACTGACATTCAGCTGACATTTTTAACACTTAGCATGCTGGGTAAAAATTTCAGAAGACCACATTTTGACTTATTTGTCTTAAATGTATTTTCCCTAGAAAACAAGGTTTGACAATTCGTGAAAATTGTCTCCATAAGAGACAGTTTGCATGAACTGTCAAACCCTGTTTTCTAGCAGAAAACAGGGTTTGACAATTCATAAAATTTGTCTCCAATCTGCATGAATTGTCAAACCTTGTTTTCTGGAAAACAAATGAAAAAAAGTTTCATCAATTTGTTGTCCGCAGAATTAGCACAATAGAGTAGAAATGTTAAACACATCATCAGGTAAATGGACTTGTTCAGATTTCAAACACAGGAGTTACAAATAGTTAGGATAAGTGTGGGTATTATAGGAATTTGCCCAGAGAGTGGTGAAACACACGATCAGGTGAACAGACTTATTCAGATTTTAAACACAGGCGGTACAAATGTTTAGGATAAGTTAGGGTAATAGCCCAGGCCTGTCCGCCCCAATACTTAATTAAATAAGATATTTGGGCTCTGCTGATCTGAAATGCTCAACAAGTGCTTTGCAGAGTTATATGCTCAGTAGTTCATCACATTTTTATGATATTTTTTGGTGACAGAGCACATTTCTTTGTATTCAAATTGACACTCTGTGGAAAAAGCAATTATAGTCAAACTTCAATGGATCAAACATCATTGGGACCATAGAATCTTGTTGGAGATATGGGTAGTTCGAGCCAATGAGGTTTATTTGTTTGTGTTGAGGTTTTACGGCCCAGTCAACCCGATGGGGTCATGTCGAGGGCTGTCAGTTTACCTAACCAAATGTTTACTGGGCAGGCTTAGTCCTCAAGTGGTTAACCAGTATTGTGCACATTCTTTCGCCAGAAACTGACAACTGCCCTTCTTGAATCAGTGGAAGGGAGAGCATGACGTAGAAAATATTTCAGGATCAATCTCCATGAAAGAATGTTGCTGACCTCGGCTGGGGTTGAACCTGCGACCTCCTGGTCTCCAGTCAGACGGGGCATCCAACTGAGCCACAGAGGGCCGCACACTGAGGTTTAATCATGGTTCCAGGTCAGGAGCAAATTGCGATAATTTAGGTAAATCTTTTCAATCTTCAACACAACAATGGTATGTTGAGTTTACTCATTAGAATCACCTCAATGAGGTGATTCTAATGAGTACACTTAACATACCATTTCATGATAAGATAAGAACATTTCCCTCAAGACACATTTTCTAGAGCTGTTGGAAGAATTTCATAGGGACTCAAAAACAAATTTGAATTAGCCATAGTTAATGAGCCATTGGTGTTCGAGCTATTGAGGTCGGACTGTATTTCAATTGACACTCTGTGGAAAAAGCATTCATTTCTCACACATGATTATTGCAAAATAAAACAATGTTTAAACTAAACTTCAGACAGTAACTTCTCACCATACCCATCCAACATAATTATATTAACACTTTGCATGCTTGAAAAAAATTTCGGCAGACGACATTTTGAAATAAAGGATTTGACATTTCATGCAAATTGTCTCCTTTTTATATATTTTCTCTTCTCTGTAATGAGAGACAGTTTACATAAATGTTAATTTATGTTTTAGGGAAAAATAAGAAAAAAATTACATTCAGTATGCAATCTTTACTGAATGTAATTTTTTTCTTATTTTTCCCTAAAACATAGTTTAACATTTATGTAAACTGTCTCTCATTATTACAGAGAAGAGAAAATTGGGCTTGGCAGCTCATGTGAACTGTCTCCTAATGAGATATTTCACATTAAAAGTCAAGCTCAACTTTCTGGGAACAAATGGAATTAGAAAGTAGGACCTGACATTTCACACCTCCTGGGCAGACAATTCACATAAAATATTAAGCCCTATTTTCTGGGGAAAAGAAATATATTTAAAATTCCATCCGTCATTATAATTGTTTAGCATGATAATATTTAAACTGTTTGGCTGTCTGTGCACAGGAACAGCAAACTACCTGACTACTGTAAAACACTTAGTCCTATCCCTGCTGAATAAATTAAGATGCCATGACCACTTCTAATTTTCAGCCAATCAGATTACTTGATAATTTTCAGCCAATCAGATTACTTGATCCAGATTGTTGATACAAATTCATATACTTACAAACAGTGCAGTTCCATATCAATTTAGAAGCCAACTGATCTGGATCTACTACACTGTTTGCAAATGCAGAGCATATCCGGGTTCAGTAGGGCCAGGGTTAACATCCGTGGCATTAAAATTTGGCGGTTTGACCTGGAGGGCTTGTTCAGTTATGGTGCATTCATACTCCAATACGTATGCCACTCTTTAAACATTTATTGAAAACAGAATATTGACAAGGTTTTTAGCCTAGGTCACCAACAGCGCCAAAATAAAATGACCGTCAAATACAAGTGTTTTACAGAAGACTGTATAGATGTAAAGGCTTTTGTGCTACTTTGGTGTTGACATAAAAAAAATTAGCATTTTTTTTCTCTCCTTTTGTGCTTATTTCATCCAAGAGGTGGCTCAGGCAGTCCATTCACCATAACGTCAGCCTCATCTAAAGCTAACTGTCCTTGTCTCCGTAAATCAAACACTTCCTGAATTGCTTGTCGAAAACACAGAAAATTATAGTCTATCAAACCTGGAACATAAAATGGTAATATTTCATGCTGAATTTAATACTTAGAGCATCCTGGGTAAAATTTTTAGAAGATGATATTATGAATGATTTGGGTTTTACGGCCTTTCAAGAATATTTCACTTATATCGAGCCGATCATTCATCAAAGGTGGGTGAAAACTGGAGAACCCAGGGAAAAGCCACCTTACCATCCATAAGTTTGTTTGTGTTGAGATTTTACAGCCCAGTCAACCCAATGGGGTCATGTCAAGTGCAGTCAGTTTACTAACCACATGTTTACTGGGCAGGCATAGTCCTCTAAGCGGTTAACCAGTATTGTGCACATTCTTTTGCCAGAAACTGACAACTGCCCTTCTTGAATCAGCAGAAGGGAGAGAATGACCATAGAAAATATTCCATGATCAATCTCCATGAAAGAATGGTGCTGACCTTGGCCGGGGTGGAACCCGCGACCTCCTGGTCTCCAGTTGGACGCGCATCCAGCTGAGCAACCAAGGTTGGCATCATCCGTAAGTAGAACTTGGCAGATGATAGGAAATATGTTTACTTATTTTCCCCAGAAAACAGGATTGATATTTTATGCAAATTGTGTCCAATGGAGAAAATTTGCCTGAAATATCAAATCCTGCTTTCTGGGAAAATTAGAAATACATCATCAATTTGCCATCTGCTGAATTTGCCCAGAAAATGGCAACAATTTAAATGATAATCCTTAAAACTGTTAAACTGCTAAGCAATTAAAACAAAATGTTGTCTGTTTCAGTTGTGATTGGCATTTCAAAGATTAAGTGACATTATTAATCTCTTACAGTAAGTTCCTAAAACAAAGGACAGTGTTTCACAGGAATTCTCTCATGATGACTAAAGAGACAATGCATATGAAATCAAAAGTCCTACTGTATTTACCGTACTTATTGGGACAGACATTTCTAAGCAAACAGTGTAGACCCAGATTTTGCAGTGTCTGATCATAGTATACACTTTTTGTCACACACCTAGCAGTTTTTAGATACATCAACAAGTAGTTAAACAGACTTACCCTATTCAACCTAATTACTGCACATGCTCCTATAAGCGCACAGTAAAGCGATTAAGTAGCCCTTAGATTACAGTCAGTATACTTTATCTACTTCTTTATAAAAACATATGTTGTGGGAACTCATTTGAATTGCCTCGACAAGTCGAGGCAATTCAAACGAGTACCCACAATATATGTTTTTTTAAGAAAATCAGAAAATAATGTTGCAGAAGCATCATTTAATACGCTCCTCATTAAGTCCTCTGCTGATCTTTCTTTAAAGAGTGCCCTTATTAGGTTGATATTTTACTACAAGTTTGTTCAGTAATTTTGAAAAATCTAAGTGCACAGTGCGGTAATTAGGTCGAATACGGTATTCAAATTGAATGAATGTGTTGTGGTTTAACGACACATCAACCTTTGTAGGTCATTTTGTGTCGTCTTCCAGAGAAAGGGAGAAAAGAGACACAAGAGGAGATGATAGAGAGAGGGAAGAAAGATGAACAGGAATGAAAGTGAAGAAACAGAAGAAACTAGAAATGTGTCAATATGACACAGAAGCCCCCTCCAAGGGGCCATCCTCACCCGCACACAGGCATTTCACAAAAAAAAAAATGAAGCTGAAAAGGGCCATAACTCGTAATAATTGGCGGATTTTACCCTAAATTAAACTTGATCTATATTCTATGATTATATACCTGTGTATAAAATATAATTCCAATGCACTAATCTTTTAAAAAAGATATCGAAAGGAAAACATTTTTCGAAGATAAAAAAAGGGCATAACTCCCATAATAATGGGTGGATTTTACCCTAAATTGAACTTGACCTCTATTTTATGATTATATACCTGTGTATTAAATATGAATCCAATACACAGATGTTTTCAAAAGATATCAAAGGAAACTATTTTTCAACACTGAAAAAGAGTGATAACTCCCAAAATAATTTGTGAATTTCACCCTAAATTGAACTTGGACCTGTATTTTATAATTATATACACGTATATAAAATATGAATCCAATACACTAATCTTTTCAAAAGATATCAAAGTTGTAAAAGGTCCATAATAATTGGTGGATTTTACCCTAACTCGAACTTGACCTAGTCTACATTTTATGACAATCGGATGGACGTATGGGCAGCGGTGATACTATATGCCCCTGCTCCCCCCACCCTTATTGAAAATGGCGGGGGTATAATAAAAACATTCCCCCTCTACCATTACCTACTACAAGGAATGCAGGCCTTGCCCAACAGTTATCTAAGCCAATATCATTTGGACGCCCCAGTGACATAAGATACACGACACCTTCGCAACACCCGACCACCCCCAACTTTTTCAAATTTTAGGGCAATTATAGTAAGGAGTTAAGGCATAGCTTTAAATAAGACACTTTTTTTCAAGTGTAAAGGGTGACGTTTTTCTCATTTCCATAAGAAACATGTTGTAAGTACTCATTCAAATCACCTGGGCCCGGTTGTTCAAAGCGTCGTTGGCTTAACGAGCTCGTGAAGGGTCATTTCGTTAACTGTTCTAGCATATTCAATACACAATATTCTGATATTTTTTGCTAAAAAAATGTGAGTAGCTTTTGCACTGCAAAAGCTACTCACATTTTTTCAGCAAAAAATTTCAACATATTTGCGTATCACTTGATGTAAATTTTAACGAATCGTTAACTAACGACATCGTTAGCTTTTAACAACTGGGCCCTGGTTGAAGCACTTCTAATAAGTACTCACAACATATGTTTTTGTTGAGAAATAAGAAAAATATTACAGTCGACTCTCATTATCGGGACTCTCTGAAATACTTCAACTTGGAGATACCCGTACTTCGACATATCAGATTTGCAGACTTAAGAAGAAAATAAATGGAACAACCACATTTAACAAATGAATATGTGATTTAACTCCTGAAGTTAGAGATATATTGAAAATATTGTGGAAAAGTGGATAAATTGCTCCTAACACAATAATTTGTTACCTGTTGTTAGATTTCCATGTTAAAATAGGGACCAGATTTTCACTTTGAGATAAGTGGTTATTTGTGATAAGGGAAGTAGAGATAACAAGAGTCTACTGTATGTGGATACTCCCTTTGTCGCTATGGTTAAGGTGTCTGAAAACTTGGAGTAAATACAATATTTTCTGGGAAATAAGAAAATTTCTGCTCCTTAAAGCCGACATATAAACTGTACCACATTACGAAAACATGCCTATATAATTTTGACCCCCTTAAACCCCACTTTTATATAGTAAAACTGGGGTTTACAGGGGTATGCATTATTTTTCTTATTTCTGCTCAAAAGCATAGATTGTGGGTACTCGTAAGAACCGCCTCATTGAATAGGCATGTTTTCGTAATGATGACATGTCTTTAGATACATGCTGGGAAACTCAAATAACTTATCAAAGTCCTTATCACACCTACAGCAGATGACATTCGAAATATCATTTTTTTTTTTTTTTTTTTTTTCTTTTTTTTGTTGAAAAAATAAGGCTTGACGTTTCATGAGAATTATCTGCTAGGTAGATGATTCACATGAAATCTCACTTTTCTCTGAAAAATAACAATCACTTTTGTCTGTTACAAATTTACTTACTTTAATGAACAAGTACCTACAAAAGCTTTTGTACAAAAATAACAAAAACTATGTTCTTTTTTAAATTTTAAGACATTAGTATGGTAAGAAATTAAGATGTCCAAATACTTTGTATAGTAAATATTATATTTTGTCTGTTTTAACTTACCCTGTCTTTCAAAACTGTCCTCTCTGAGTATACAAACAAGAGCTAGGTATTTAGTTACCTCCCTTAGATACATCACAGTACCATTTGTTAACTTAATGACAGAAGAGGTCTCCCTATCAAACTCTCCGTTCTCTTTTGGCCTGAAAAAGTTAAGAACATAATATATTATGGTATTAACCTCTTACTGTAAATGTCCTTTTTCAAACACTTTATTCCATACTATTTTGGCTTAAATTTTGCTTTTTGATGATGAGTTCAGCTTAACAACGCTTCAACCCATGAGTCAACTCAAAAGGGTCAATTGCATCAAATTTTGCTTTGTATGCAGCTGTTTCTTAGTGGAATGCCAAACCGTGCAGACCCTGATTAGACTGCTCATTCAGGAGCAGTCTGATCTGGGTCTGCACTGTTTGCATTTGTCATTTTGTCAGACACATTTGTGTTCAAAATTCTAGGACATTTATCGTAACTTCACACAGAATGATTGAAAATATCATAACAGCAACCATTTGTCTTTTCCATTTCTGTGCTTTTTTTTTTTCATATACAGACAACCCTCTTTATACCCACACTCGATACAACAATAAAATTTGTTATAATGACAATTTGATTGTCACGTAACCTTTGCTTAATAGGTAACAATTGGTCGGAAATTATGCAAGAATACTGTATATAATACTTTAAAGAAACATATGTTTTGGATATTTGTTAGAATCGCAGGGATTCAAAAAACATATGTTCAATGAGGAAATCAGAACAAAACGAGACCTTTCTTACATATAAATCATATTATTCATTTTAACGGCAAGGTGTTTGGGAAACAATGCCATCATTTTAACTGGGGTTCACTGTATTAACCATACAATTAACTTCATGGCCAAAAATGGGTATGCAAATTTCATAGTAAAATGATTTTTTTTTTTTTTTTGTTTTGAAACTTTTTGCCTTTCCTCATTAATTATTTCAATAACAGATATTTGATAACAATATTGTGAAAATTTCAGAAATTTTGCATCGAAACATGACAGAAGTTTGCAAATTTACTTCTTTCCTGAGTAAAGTGCCATGCAAAAAAATGACATAGTTGAGTACTTACTTTTCCCGAGAAAAAGCTCCCATTTCATCTCCTTCATCACTGTAAAATAAATTCTTAATAATTTCAGTATATGGTTAATATTTACTGTCAATAAGTTCCTACTGCTGACATGCTTGCTAAAACTCCAAAATTTTATATACATTTGGAACTACAATGTACAGTGAGAAACATTCTTATGCATTCTTTTTAAATTTCTATGACTATTTTTTTTTTTTTTTTTTCAAACAATGAAACGACAGTTTGTCAATGAAAATGAAAATATCATGGAGAAAACTTTTTAAGCATATTTAGCATATTTAGAAAAAAAAAATTAAATAAATAGTCCAAAAAATTAAATTAAAAAAAAAAAATAAAAATATAAAAGAAGGATAAAAAAAAGGGGGAAAAAAGGTTTTTGGGCAAACAGTGTAGACCCTGATCAGATGCTGCATTATGCAGCATCTGATCAGCTTCTACACTGTTTACCACTCATCCACTAGTTTTCAGTCATATCAACCAATAGTGAAATAGATTGAATTGTTCAAATATTAGGACAGGTACGGTCAGAAGTTAAGGTGTCTGAATACCTGTTAATACCGTATTAATCCTTAAAGTGCTGATCACAACTGCAGAAGACAGCAATTGTGATTTGTCTTTTATTTTTCAGAGAAAAAAAGTCTTGACATTTCATGTGAATCATCTGCCAAGCAGATGATTCACATGAAATGTCAAGGCTTATTTTCTCTGAAAAATGAAAAAAAAAGAAGAAAATTTTAGAATGTTGTCTGCTATAAATTCTGCCTGGTGCTTTGTTTGCTTGAATCAGGTTTTAACCCTTGTCATGCTGAATAAATTAAGATGCCACGCCCAGCCAATCAGATTACTTGATCCGGGTTTTTGATAGAAATTCACATATTTAATGACAAACAGTGCAGATCCAGATCAGTTGGCTTCTTCAGAAGCCAAGTGGTCTGGAGCTACACTGTTTGTTAAGACAGGGCATGTCGTGTTCAGCAAGAGAAGGGTTAACAATCTTTCAGTCATATCATGATGGTGTCCAGATGTGACAGCGAGCTCAAAGATCACTTTTAGAGTGCTGCCTCACTGAAATTTCATGCCCAGATACATGACATGATATTCCACCCAGTCACATTATACTGACAATGCTGAACGCCAAGCAAAGGAGCAGCTAGTACATGTACCATTTTTAAAGTCTTTAGTATGACTCGGGCAGTGATCGAACCCGCCCTCTCCCGATAACAAATCGGGCACTCTACCAACTTGCCCACTGGGCAAGTTGCTTGGTGCTTTAAGGATTAAAATGTATACATGTATATTTCACTCACTTTTGATTATCATATGTGAAAGAAAACTGGATATGACCTGAAAACAATGGGTATTCAGTTTTTCAAGAAATCAAAAATACATTTTGTTCATGTAAGAAAAAAAAAGAGATTCCGTTTTTATCTGCTTATCGATTTATACATTAGTCTTTGGTATAGAAACCTACATTACATAAAAATACACAAATGCTTAGCTTAAACAATTATGGAAGTAATTTTATCGTCACCTTAATAATAACCCTGATGAAGTCCCCGATGAACATACTATACAATAAACATGCAAAAAAAAAAAAAAAATAAATAAATAAAAAGAAAAAAAAAAAAATAATACCATATTTACCCAACGTATTGGGACACCTTGACTTCACTCTATACTTGTCCTAAATTTTAACCCTTGTCCTGCTGAACCCAGATATATCCTGCATTTGCAAACAGTGTAGATCCAGATCAGTTGGCTTCTGAAGAAGCCAACTAATCTGGATCTGCACTGTTTGCCATTAAGTATGTGAATAAATATCAACAATCTGGATCAAGTGTTCTGATTGGCTGAAAGTTAGGTGTGGCAACTTAATTTATTCAGCAGGACATGGGTTAATTAACATTTCATTACCTACTGAAGTGTCTAAACAACTGCTAGTGAAAGACAAACAGTGTAGACCCTGATCAGATGCCACATGTGGCATCTGATCTAGGACTACACTGTTTTCTCTTGCCTGTCTGTCCCAATACTTATGGTTAATAAGATAACACAAGTGTATACTTGTAAAGGTATCAAAATTGTGAAAAAGTCTGAATAAAATACATGTAGTTCTTGTAAATATTAAACATGCAAATTAGCAGAAAGTCTGTCAATGTCAAGATTATATGATGTGCTGTCATCAATTATCACAATCTGGCTTCAAGTTCTTGAGAAGAAGACTTTTTCTTGTAGTTTTGGTAACAGTAGCCGTATGGCTATTTGAACAATGGTTTGGTGAAAATTGGCCAAGCAGTTTCTGAGGGGAAAAAGGGTGGCTGGATGGGTTGTGATCACAATGTCTCAACCCCCGAGCCTTTACTGCAGCTCTTCGTAAGCTAAAAATTGATTTGGGTTTTACGGCCCTTTTAAGAATATTTCACTTATATCAAGCCGATCGTTCACCAAAGGTGGACAAAAACCGGAGAACCCAGGGAACAAGAGCTCCGCCAAGCGGGGCATTATACGCCCATGGCAAGTAAAAAGATGTAGCACAAAAACTGGCTCCTGTATAATTCAGTGCTCTGGATATAAACTGTAAGTGGAATTACAAAAAAAAAAAATTTTAAAAATTTCATTGGGGCATATCTCTGCTGATATTTGGTGAACTGTAACCTAAGTGACCAAGCTGGCCCAGGAATTAAGGAAGAAGTGACTTTTCCCTCCTGGGATAATAGGGAGAAGTTGCTGCTTCTAGGGAGAAGTGCTTTCTGACAGAGGACACACCACAGAAGCATGACTATGGCTGATTTGTTTTTCCTATACTTCAATATCTGACCAAACAATAACGAAACAAAAATAAACAACCAAAAAAAAAAATAAAAAAATAAAAAAATGCTGCAAGAAATTTTTTTGTAATCCTTTAACTTGTTTAATACTGATTTTATTTTTGTTCTTCAAGGAAGCCAAAATCAGAAGAGTATTAAAAAAAAAAAAAAAAAAAAATCCAAAAAAGAATTATGTATTCATAAAGATTTAATAATGGCAACCTTTCCTTGAAAATCTAATAAGAGAAGAAAAAAAAAAAGAAGAAATAATCAATATCTTGCCCATATGACCAAAACTTTAGTTATTTGCAAAAAATTTACCTATTATAAAATAAAATTTGCACACTATTACCTCTAAACAATCTGCTGCGAAAAGTTTACAAAAACTTTCAAAGGGGAATAAATCTGCAAATATTTGGTGCACTGTAACCTCGAAATCATATGTGCTGCTCCACATCATTGTGTAACTATTTATGGTTTCAGCTTGATAAGATGTAAACTATAGAAGGATTTAGCCGGAAACAAAAAATTAATAGAAATTAAAAGAAATTTTCAACGGGGTTAAACTCTGCTAATATTTGGTGGACTGTAACCTCAAAACAATATGCGCTACTCCACATCATGGTCTAACTACAAATAAAATTTCAGCTTGATAGGATGTAAACTGCAGGAGGATTAAGCTGGAAACTAAAAGTTTACTGAAATTTTCAAAGGGGCATAACTCTGCTAATATTTGGTGGACTGTAACCGCGAAACAATATGTGCTGCATCACATCATGGTCTAACTGTACATGATTGGATGTAAACTGTAGGAGGATTTAGCCAGAAACAAAAAAATTAATAGAAATCTTCAAAGGGGTATAACTCTGCTAATATTTGGTAGACTGTAACCTTGAAACAATATGCGCAGCTCCACATCATGTTCTAACTACAAATCAAGTTTCAGCTTGATCGCATGTAAACTGTAGGTGGAGTTAGCCGGAAACGAAACATCAACTGAAATTTTCAAAAGGGGCATAACTCTGCTAATATTTGGTGGACTTTAACCTCGAAACAATATGTGCTGCTCCACATCATGGTCTAACTATATATGAAGTTTTAGCTTGATTGGATGTTAAGTGTAGGAGTAGTTAACCGGAAATGAAAAGTTTACAGAAATTTTCTAAGGGGCATAACTCTGCAAACATTTGGTGGACTGTAACCCCGAAACAATATGCGCTGTGCCACATCATGGTCTGTCTATATACCAAGTTTCAGCTTAATCAGATGTAAACTGTAGGAAGAGTTAGCCGGAAACGAAAAGTCAACTGAAATTTTCAAAGGGGCATAACTCTGCTAATATTTGGTGGACTGTAACTTCAAACAATATGCGCTGCTCCACATCATGGTCTAACTATATATGAAGTTTCAGCTTGATTGGATGTAAAATGTAGGAGGAGTTGACCGGAAATAAAAAGTTTACAGAAATTTTCTAAGGGGCATAACTCTGCAAACATTTGGTGGACTGTAACCCCGAAACAATATGTGCTGCGCCTAATCATGGTCTAACTATATACCCAGTTTCAGCTTGATCGGATGTAAACTGTAGGAGCATTTAGCCGGAAACGAAAAAGTTTACGGACGGACGTACGGACGCCATACCCCGTAACATAATACGTCCCGTTTTTCAAACGGGCGTATAAAAACCACCTGACCATCCGTAAGCAGAACATGGCTTTCCTACATGTGACCCGAACAAGGCTCGAACCACAGTGGTGAGAAACCTAATGGATTAAGAGTCAACTCTCCTATTCACTAGGCTATGGGGGCCGCTGTAAGCTAAAAATAGATTTGCCAATTTTCTAAGTTCAAAAGGGGCCACAGTTCATCTAAAATTCAGGTTAATGACGTATCAACCCATGCAGTAAATTTGCCTCAAAACAGTATATTAACTTGACAAAAAAAAAAGTAAACAAAAAAAAACAAAAAAACAAAAGAGAGTCAAAAATCATCTGGATGGGACATTTTCCTAAGTTTCTAAAAAGATCCTTGGGAAACAATAGATAAGTGTTTCAATTTCAAAGTAATTCTTCTAAGATGAAAGTTATCAGTCAAAATTTATCTGCCATTGATGCACCAATTTTCCACGTATAAAACAGGCTATGAGTCATGTAAAAATGCATATTAAACATTGTATTGTTGAATAAATTAAGATGCCACGCCCACTCAATTTTCAGCCAATCAGATTACTTGATCCAGATTGTTGATATAAATTCACATACCAAATGGGAAACAGTGCAGATCCAGATCAGTTGGCTTCTTCAAAAGCCAACTGGTCTAGATCTACACTGTTTGCAAAGGCAGGATATATCTGGGTTCAGCAGGACAAGGGTTTTACAAAATTATTTCACTTTTGTTCCTCATGAAATAACAACTAACTTTTTCCATCTTTCAAAACAATACTATGACATAACAAAAGCAAATTGAATGTAAAGTTTCCTAAGTATGAAGGGAACCAGAAGTACAGAAGATGTCCAAAAATTTTAAACATTTTTCATTCCATATTTTTTGGGCCTAAACTTTGAATTTAAAGGGTCCATATTCCTCAAAAACACATTTTTATCCAAGAAAGGTTTAATAAATTGATATATAGTACAAATATGATCATTAAAATGTGGCATCTGACAGCCTGTAAAATTTCAGTTACTGGTTTATGAACCGGATCAAAAATGAAATGCGATTTTTTTTTTTTATCATACCTCTGAATTAATGTTATCAACATTAATTCAGAGATACGATAAAAAATCATTTGATTTCAAGAACAAGAGACTAACTGAAATTTTACAGGCTGTCAGGAGCCACATTTTGTGATAGTATTAATACCATATATCAATTTATTAAACCTTTTTTGGAGAATAAAATGTCTATTTTTGAGGTATATGGAGTAGTTAATGCAGTTGTTTCTTAAAATACTTAGTGGGATGGCAAACAGTGTAGACCTAGATCAGACTGCTCCTTCAGGAGCAGTGTGCTCTGTGTCCTCCTTGTTTGCATATGCCACTTTGTCAGAAATTTAGGAATACAAAATTTTTGGACATTTACCATATACAAAAGGCAGGACAGAATATAAATGTACACTGGAACCCCTTTATAACAAGGTTCATTATAAGACAGTTTCGGCTATGAGAAGGTTCAAACATGTACCCTTAAAGTATTGTATCCAAACAAAAATGTACAGATAAGAAAAATAAGAGGTGTCAAAGGAAAGCATATCTCATCTGAGTAGCACTTTGCCTCAAAAACTTTAACCAAAACTTTAGCATAAATTTTTTCTAAGTCTAATAAGTCTGTGACCTTGACCTAAGGGTTACTCATGTAGGTCAGGATGGTACAGCAGAAAACATCAAACCAGTGTATAACATCAGAGCAATTATGAACTATTACCATCCAGAAGTTCAGGAGATACAGCCTTTTAAAAACAACCCTTGTCCTGCCTTTGCAAACAATGTACATGTAGATCCAGATCAGTTGGCTTCTTTAGAAGCCAACTGATCTGGATCTGCACTGTTTGACATTAAGTATGTGAATTCACAGTAACAATCCGGATCAAGTAATCTGATTGGCTGTAAACTGGAAGTGGGTGTGGCATCTTAATTTATTCAGCAGGACAAGGGTTAAACCAAAGCCGACACCAGCAGCGGCACCGTCGTGACTGCTGTACCTCTACCTGTACTTTCTTACAGGTAATCTTATGACAATTTATGGTCATTTTCGATATAATCTATACATTTTGTTTGGATGCAGCATTGTTGTTTAGCTATCATAATTTTTGCTTTGGATTGCAGTAATAGTGTTATAAGAACCTGTCATACAATTTTCTCTAGAGTAGTTTACATGAGTTCCATTCTTCGAAATTATTCTTTAACTCTTGCCATAATATGGCACACCCATTTCTATTTGTCAGCCAATCAGATCCTAGTTGTTCAAAGCGTCGTTAGCTTAACGACATCGTTAAGGGTCATTTCGTTAACTGTTTTAGCTGATCCAATACACAATATTCTGATATTTTTTGCTGAAAAAATGTGAGTAGCTTATGCACTGCAAAAGCAACTCACATTTTTTCAGCAAAAAAATTCAGAATATTTGCGTATCACTCAATGTAAATTTTAACGAATCGTTAACTAACGACGACGTTAGCTTTGAACAACTGGGCCCTGATTACTTAATCCAGATTGTTGATATAAATTCACATACTTAATGACAAACAATGCAAATCAAGATCAGCTGGCTTCTTCAGATGCCAACTGATCTGAATCTTCACTGTTTGCAGAGGCAGGACATATCCAGGTTCAGCAGGAAAAGGGTAAAAAATAAAAAGAAATGTTGTAAGGAAAATTGATGGACAAAGTGATTCTGTTAACCCATAAAGCACTAAGCAAAATCGTAGCAGACGACATTCTAATTTTCATTTAATACTGTCATTCAGAGAAAATAATATTTGGCATTCCAAGAGAATGATCTGTCTAAACTGTTTGCCTAGCAGATGATTCACATGTAATGTTGTCTTAATTTCTCTGAAAAATGAAAAAAATACACAAACAAATATAAAATAAAAATGTTGTATGCTGCAGTTATAAATAGCACTTTAAGGGTTCATCAACTCTACAGGGTTTAACCCATTTTAGTCTGGAGATCCCTAAATGGACAAGTGGCAAACAGTACAGACCCAGATCAGATGCTGCAGAATAGGGCATCTGATTAGGGTCTCCACTGTTTGCAAATAGTTTAGCCATTTTCTCTAGGAATATTTAAATTACATACCCTGACATACCTTAAGTTCATAGAGAGTGGGGAAGTTTATTCAGTCCAAAATGGGTTCAAGACCTGATATAATCCTGTTCTGTCATAAGCATAGCACTTTATTTTGTGGGGATTTTTTTTTTCAGTCACTGGTATCAAGCTCTTTTTCACAAAAAATGGGACAGGTGGGTGACTTTTAGCACTTTATTTTGTAGGGTATTTATTTTCAGTTACCGATATCAAGCTCTTTTTCTCACAAATGGGAACAGCTTTTTTTTCTTTTTTTTTTTTTTTTTTTAAACTTGGAATTTCCCATGCCTACTGTTTTCTGCACCTGAGCCCAGTTGTTCAAAGCATCGTTAGCTTAACAAACTTGTTAGTGGTCAAAATGTTAACTGTTCTAGTAAGTACAATATCAAATTCACAGGTATTTTTGTCAAAAAATGTGAGTAGCTTTTGCAACGACTCACATTTTTTTTCAGCAAAAATATTAGCGTGTATGCCATATTTAATGATCAAAGTTTTAACAATACATTAACTAACGACATAATTAGTTTTGAATAACTGGGCCCTGAAAAATAATCAAGTACTTTACAGTAATCCTCATAAGGCCTGTTCCAAAAATCACAGTGACTAATTCCATAATTAGACTGAAACATGGTTATAATATTATGGTAAATGTCCTAAAATATCAATCACTAGCCCATACTTGTAATACCTAAATTTTGTTTAAAAAAAATACTTGGTGGAATGGCAAACTGTGTGGAATGGCAAACTGTGTACATCTTGATCAGACTGCTCTTGACATGCTTTGAAGTACTGTTTTACAGTCACATTTATTCCCTTGTCCTGACATGCTTTTAAGTACTGTTTTACAGTCCCATCTACTCTCTTGTTCAAACATGCTTTGAAGTACTGTTTTACAGTCATATTTACTCCCTTGTCCTGACATGCTTTGAAGTACTGTTTTACAGTCACATCTACTCTCTTGTCCAGACATGCTTTGAAGTACTGTTTTACAGTCACAGCTGACATGTTTTGAAGTATTGTTTACAGCCACACCTACTCCCTTGTCCAGACATGCTTTGAAACACTATTTTACAGACATCTACTCCCTTGTCCTGACATGCTTTAAAGTACTGCTTTTCAATGGGCAATTCTTGTTTTCTATGGGTAGTTCTTGCTCTTAGTCTTATTGTTTGTGTTGTAGTTGCCATGCCTGACTAACAAGTAGTCATAGTTCCAGATAAGGCCAAATAAGAAAATATTTGTGTATAGGGTAACCCAGTGTGGGGAATCCACGTGACTAAATGACTATTTTTAGCTCCGAATCAGGTAGGATTTTTTAGAATATCTCGATTTATACCTGATGGAATTTGTTCAAATAAAGCGCAGAGTACACTGCAAATCAAGTTCTTTCTGTTGATGTAAGCACTATTCTGCAATCTGGTCTGATTCTCGAGAACATTCGGAGAATGTTTTTTGTCAAAATTCATGTACACTGTCCCGGTGGCTCAGATTGACAGCAAAAACATTCTTCGACTGTTCTCAAGAATCAGACCAGATCGCAGAATAGCGCTTACACCACCAGAAAGAGCTTGCTTTTCTGCATACTCTGCGCTTTATTTGAACAAATTCCATTTGGTATGAACAGAGATATTCTAAAATATCCTACCTTATGGGAAACTAAAAATAGTAACAAACCCCCTGTACCTAGTCATTTGCTCACGTGGATTCCCCACACTGGGGTAACCCTACCCCACCTAATTTTTAGTTTTCCTGGTGAAACCTAGCAATTTGTTTTCATATTTCCTCTAAAAAAATAAAAAAAACATAAAAAATATGTGTTACTGATGAGATAAACTATATAATTATGCTAAATATTCAGACAATAGGTCTGAGAAAACAGTGTAGATCCAGATCAAACTGCTCCTACAGGAGTAGTTTGATCAGGGTCTGCACTGTTTGCCACTTTATCACTATTTTCAGATATAGCAACAGGTAGTCAAACAAACCTGGTAAATTTTTATGTGAATTATGGTGATAAGTCCAAATATATTTGGAAATTATGGTATCCTTTATTTCTACATAAAAAGATGTAAAAAAAAAAAAAAAAAAAAAATCCCAACCTATTCTTTTTCTACCATATTACCCTAAACACACATATTTTTTTATTTGGCCTAAGAGGGGTATCCACAAAGTAGTTTCATATTTCTCAACGAAAACATACAGGAATACCTCTATGGCTCTAACATCTTTGGGAGCATGGAAATTTATTTCAGACATGGGTGGTTCAAGCCACTTAGGGTTAATCATGGCCCCATGTCAGGAAGCAAATGGTGATAATTTAGGGAAGTCTTTCTAATCTTCTATACAATAATAGTATGCTGAGTGTACTCATTAGAATTGCTTCAATGATGCTATTCTAAAGAGTATACACTACAAACAGTTTCATGATAAAATTAGAAAATTTCCCTCAACATTTGTTTTCTGGAGCTATCGGAAGAATTTAGTAAGGACTCAAAATGAGTTTGAATCATCCAAGGTAAATGAGTCATTGGTGTTTGAGTCATCGAGGTTTTACTTATGTTGTTGGAACTTATTAGAAGTGCCTCACTGAGGTGCCTCTAATGAGTATCCATAACAGATATTTTCATGGAGACATAAGAAAAAATATCAGGGCCCAGTTGTTCAAAGCATCATTAGCTTAATGAGCTTGTTAGTGGTCTAAATGTTAACTGTTCTAGTGAGTATGATATCTAATTCACAGGTATTTTTGCTGCCAATGCAAAAGCTACTCACATTTTTTCAGCAAAAATATTAGCATATATGCCATACTAAATGATCAAAGTTTTAACAATACATTAACTAACGACATCGTTAGTTTTGAACAACTGGGCCCAGAACTTTTCGGTTGAAAAAAAAATGCATCTTATCTGGAAAGATGGGTAGTTGCATACAGGTGTATGAAAACCATGCATTCAGACAAACATACTTTCTTTCAGGAAAAAAAAAAAAAAAAAATATGTGCTGGTCTCTTTTGAGGTGTGTAGGTAGGAAAATATTTAATAAATTATTTAGGGTCAGTGTAAATATAGAAATCTATTTTGGAACAGCCCTCACTACTCAGTCAGAAACTGTACATAGTCATGCATTAATATCCTTTAGAACTAGCAGACGACAAATATATTTTTCACAGAAAAAGGGGCTTCATGCAAATTACATGAAATTATGAGAAATGTCAAGGATTTTTCTTATTTTTGTCAGAAAATAAGACTAGACATTTCTCTTGAATTGCAAAAAAGGATACTGTTTGCTTGGAACATGAAATATATGAAGTATATTTCTTATGTTTTTCTAGAAAAAATCGGGTTTGAAATTTCATGTGAATCGCCAATCATCATGTGATGATGTATACAAAATCTCAAACCCTATTTTCTAGAAGTGAGAAAAACATAAGCACATCTATTTAGCATATCAAAAAAACAAAAAAGAGTTTACATGTCATCTGCTATATTCAAATTCAGCATGTCAGAGGTTTAAGATTTAAGTCACCTAGATGACAGACTACTCCCGGGGGAGGGGCTGCCTGGATAGCTCAATCTACTGACTACCCGATCACGCTGCATACGTACATCATCATCGCTGTAATTGTATCCACGGTTGATATATAACATTGTAAAAGAGCCCTTAACCCTTAAACTGCCAATCACAACAACTGTCGTCTGCTTTGTCACCTGCTTGTGATTTTAAAAGTCATTTCTGCAAACAGTGTGGACGCAGATCAGACTGCTCCTTTAGGAGCAGTCTGATCAGGGTCCACATTGTTTGCCCATATGCAAAAATAGGTTTGAAAAGTTTGCAAGAATATTCAGCAGACGACATAAACAGACGACATTTTCAGATGCAGGTTTTCTTGGCATTTTAAGGGTTAAGCTCTATATGAACATTTAGAAATGTCATGGCGCCAGATAAAGTCCTTTTTTTTTTCAACCAAAAAATACAGCTATTTTCTTATTTCTCCACAAAAACGTATCTTGTGATTACTTAATTTATATTCCTTTCAACATTATTAGGGTCATGTCAAGATGAGGGAAGGGTGATAATTAAAGGTCATACAGTCATGAGCTGAATGCTTCCTACAGCTGGTTTCTACCCGATACCTCATATTCAAAGGGAGCCCAGTCACCAGGATGCTTCGTCCCGAGGAGAAATAAGAAAAATTTTGTTTGTGTTGCAGTTTTACAGCCCAGTAAACCCATAAGGGTTATGTCAAATGTGGTCAGTTTACCTAACCACACTTTTTCCTGGACAGGCTTAGTCCTCTAAGCGGTTAACCAGTTTGTACACATTCTTTCACCAGAAGTTGACCAATGCCCTTCCTGTATTAGCAGAAGAGAGAGAATGATCGTAGAAAAGAGTTTATGATCAATCTCTACAAAAGAGTATTGCTGGACCCGTCAGGAATCGAACTGGTGACCTCCTGATCAAAAGTCGGACGAC
The DNA here is from genome assembly GCA_964016985.1 of Anodontia alba. Taxonomy (NCBI): domain Eukaryota; kingdom Metazoa; phylum Mollusca; class Bivalvia; order Lucinida; family Lucinidae; genus Anodontia; species Anodontia alba. The sequence continues at coordinate 7,375,818 of OZ024835.1, read as the reverse complement.
CATCTGACTGAGCCACCAAAATAAGAAAAATAGTCACCTGAATACTCCTCTTACGTAATGCTTATCTCGAATAACCGCTTATCTCGAAGTGAAAATCTGGTTCCCGTTCTTATATGGATATCTAACAACAGGTATCAAAATATTGTGGAAAAAGAGGCGAAATTGCTCCTAAGGAGCAATATTTTCAATATATCTCTTAAGTTCTTAACTTCAGGAGTCAAATTACATATTCATAATCATTTATTAAATGTGGTTGTTCGTTTTACTGTTTTCCTCAATTCCGCAAATCTGATATGTCGAGGTACGGATATCTCTAAGTATTCCAGAGAGTCCTTTGGACTTCGAGATAAAGACAGTCGACTGTAATAATGTATCAAGCAAAGGTAAAATGCTCTGATGAGATTTTGAAGCAGATCTGCCAATTTGCATATACTCCATAGCTCCAAATAAGGAATTTTTTTTTTTAAACTGGAAAGCATTGATATTTTTCTTCTTTCTCCATGAAACAGTGCACTAGATAAGGTTTCGATACGAGTATTTTACCTCCTGCTTTAAAGCTTAATACTGAAATGCGCTAAACCTAAAAGCGCCAGTCATAACTAAAGCAGACGACAATTTTTATTTTTATTTATTTTTTTTTTTATATTCAGAAGAAAACAAGCCTTGACATTTCATGTGAATCGAATGCACAGCAGACGATTCACATGAAATGTCAAACCTAATTTCTCTGAAAAAAAAAAAAAAAATCAAGACTTGTTTTCTCTAAAAAATAAAAAATGAAAATTTTAGATTGTCGTCTGCTACAAATTTTGCTTGGCGCTTTAAGGGTTAAAGTACTAATGCCACTCTTAAAAGAGCCAAAATGTGAAAAATTGATTCTTAACCCTTAAAGCGCCAATCACAACTATTGTCGTCTGCTTTGTCATCTGCTTGTGATTTTAAAAGTCATTTTTGCAAGCAGTCTGATCAGGGTCCACACTGTTTGCCTGTATGCAAAAATAGGTTTGAAAAGTCTGCAAGAATATTCAGCAGACGACATAAACAGAAGACATTTTCAGATGCACTTTTTCCTGGCGCTTTAAGAGTTAAAGATGTAAAGTTCACTGAAAATGTTTACCCCCCTAAATTTGATTTCAATGCTGAAATCCAAAATTTCACTGAGTATTTTTACCGCCTCAGCTTTAATTTTAATACTGATTTTCAAAAAATCAATGCTGAAATACCCTTTACTCGCTCTTATCTAGAGCTCTGATGAAACCATATGCTGTGTGTAGTCATTAGAAGCACCTCAGCTGAGGCACTTCTAATGAGTATCCATAACATACATGTGTATGTTTTTATGAAGAAACAGAAATTAATATCATCTGGAGCTGAGGTTATAACTGACACCCTTTGCTCGGCACAGACCATATTATCTGTATCACTGCCTTATCAGGTACATAACCTCATTAGAGTCTACACTACTGGCCCTGAGGTTATAAAGCTTTTTTCATGCTCAAGTCAGCTGAGCATGAAATGTTTCAAGCTAATAAATCTCAAATTACTAACAATGCCAAATTCTTTCTTGCTAAACATAGCTGAGTATGAAAATTTCTCCACTTATATATATGAAATGCAAACTATCATTGGCATTTTCATTATCAGAGAAAATTTCATGCTCAGCTGAGTTGAGCATGAAAAAAGTTTTACAACCTCAGGGCCTTGTCTACTTCTTACATGTAAGTAACTAAAAATGCATTTTTGTAAAACCCTATGCCTCAACTCTATACTTGTACCAACAAAATACCAAAGTTGAAAAGAAGCATAACTCTCACAAAATTAGACTGATTTTTTTTTTTCAAATGTTGATAATGAGATCTACTCCTCTGATTCAATGTGTGCCAAATATCAAAGCCCTACCTCAAATACTTCCTGAGATATCTTGTACACAAGGTAAAAGTGTGACAAATGAATGAACAAACAAAGCAAAGGCAATATGCCCCTCAATTTTTTTCAAAATTGGGGGCATATTTACAACAAGGTCACTTCAATCAGTTTTCTGTTAAGGCTTAGTAAGCTGGGCCCATTTGTTCAAAACTTACAATGTCGTTAGTTAATGTATCATTAAAACTTTGATTATTAAATATGGCATATACACTAATATTTTTGCTGCAAAAAAAAGAGTAGCTTTTGCATTTGCAAAAGCTACTCACATTTTATCAGCAAAAATATGTGTGAATTGGATATTGTGCTTACTTGAACAGTTAACATTTTGACCACTAACGAGCTTGTTAAGCTAACGATGCTTTGAACAACAGGGCCCTGGTAAATATTTCAGCAGATGCTATTCTGAAATATTTTTATTATTTTTCCAAGAAAAAAGGATTTGCCATTTCATGCTAATTGTCTCCTAATAAGACAATTTGCATACAGTATTAAACCCTATTTTTATGCAAAATACAGATGGCTCTCATAATCTCAAACACTGATAACTCAAATAAGTCAAACTAAACAAAGGGTAATACAGTCAAACCTGTCTTAAGCAGCCACCCATGGGAAGCTTAAAATGTGGCTGCTGAAGGCAGGTGGCTGCTTAATACAGTTCAAATATACAAGTCTATGGATTTTTGGGCAACTTTCCTCTGGCTGCTTAATACAGGTTGGCTGCTTAATAGAGGTGACCACTAACACAGGTTTATCTCAAACTACTGTTATTTCAAAACAAAGTTCTGGTCTCTTGGATTTTGAGATAATGAGAGTAGATTGTATTAAGAAAAGTATCACTCATCTGTCACTTGCTGAATTTCCCTAGAGATAACCAATGATGAAAACTTACCCATAAATGCATGAAATATCAATAACGACATCGATCATATCACAACAGAGCTCGTAGGATTGCATATCGACAGGTGAGCTGTCCGTGGCAATGTAGATTTTACTCACCACATCAAAAAGGAATGCTTTTTCAATACCAGAATTCTACAGAAAAAAAATAAAATAAATACATGTGTGGTATTTACACTAACACTTAAAGCACTTAATCAAAATTGTAACAGATTACATTCCACATCTCATGATAAGATATTTTTTTTTCAATCCAACTATATTCTTATTTCTACATGAAAACGTATGCAGGATTCAAATTTAACTTTTTTGACAGCTAGCTAAAATTAGCAAGTGGAATTATTTTTTACTTGCTAAACCTTTCAGCCAACTTGCTTTTCCACACTTATAAACACTGTTAAATGTGGCTTGAAACCTTAGCACTCTGGGTAAAACTTTCAGCAGACATTTTAGAATATTTATTTTTCCCAGAAAACAGGTTTTGACATTACATGCAAATTGTCTCCATAGAAAACAGGTCTTGATATTACATGCAAATTGTCTCCATAGGAGACAATTTGCATGTAATGTCAAAACCTGTTTTCTGGGAAAAATAAGAAAAATATCATCATTGCTTTTGGAAAAGAAATTGCAAAACTTCAGCAACAATGCCTCAGGTTCTGCCAATTAAAGAGAATCTTTCCGACTTGCTAGAATTAGCAAATGATGGAAATTGCAGCTTGCTTTTTGAGGAAATTAACCAGCATTTAGCAAGTTAGCAAGTGCTAAAATTGATCCCTGGTATGTTGTGGGTACTACTTAGAAGCTAATGAGTACCCACAATATATATTTTGGTGGAAAAATAAGAAAAACACTTATCTAGACCTATGCATTTTATCTAGACCTATGCATTTTTTTTTCAGAGATAATAAGACTTGGCATTTCATGTGAATGGCAGACCATTCAATGGCAGACCATTCATATGAAATGCAGTCTTACTTTCTCTGAAAAATACTAAAAGAAATATCAAAATGTAGTCTGCTGCAGTCATCAGCACTTTAAGAGTTGTCAGGGTTTCCCCTCAAAGTTCTAAAATAAGGGTGACAGGGACTCCCTTGTGTGGAGTTAAGGGGTCCTTTAATAAAATTTAGAAGTTTGTTGTATTAAATGTGTACTGCCCAAAGAATGATAATTCTTGCCCTTTAGATCACAGATGGATTAAATACAAAGCCAAAGACAAATGAAATTAATTTTGGATTCATATAATATGCATCACTAAGAACCCTTGCCTCTTAAATTTGAGGGCCCAGAACAAGGTTTTGGGAGTAAAAACTGCCAAAATGCAGGTCAGGGAAAACCCTGTTAAGTATTGGGAGAAATCTGAGCAAACTGTTAAGATGCCAATCAGGGCCCAGTTGTTCAAAACTAACGATGTCGTTAGTTAACATATAGTTAAAACTTTAATCATTAAATTTGGCATATATGCTAATATTTTTGCTGAAAAAATGTGAGTAGCTTTTGCATTTGCAAAAGCTACTCACATTTTTTCTGCAAAAAAGCCTGAGAATTACATATTGTACTTACTAGAACAGTTAACATTTTGACCACTAACAAGCTCGTTAAGCTAAAGATGCTTTGAACAACTGGGCCCAGAAGTTGCAGAATGATGCATCTGATAAAGTTCTACACTATCTACTACTCATCAACAGGCACATCAACAGGTAGCAAACTAGACATGTTCAAACTTATGGTCAAGAAAGGCAAGGAGTTAAGCATGCCAAGCATAACCATGGTAAATTTTGGTCACAGAAAATGATCTTATCTGGAGATATAAGGGTTCTTATGTATGTAACACTTAGCATCCTAGTAAAAATTTCAGGAGAGGACATTTTGGAATACTTTTCTTATTTTTTCCAGAAAATAGGCTTTGTCATTTCCTGCAAATTGTCTCCTATACAAGAAATGTCAAAGCCTATTTTCAGGAAAAAAAAAAAAGAAAAAAGAAAAAATGTCATCATTTGCCATCTGGTGAATTTGCCCAGAGATTGGTAAAGGTTAAAATGCCTAGCTCTGTTGTAGATGACATTATATTATTTTTTACTATTATTTATCAGTCAATTTCATAGCAGTTCTGTCTCTGTATATCCAGTTTGGTAATTCTCCATAAATGTGATCATCATTAAGTCCCACAGACTTTGATCACATGACTAAATGAACCAATTATCTGTTTGCTGAAAACAATGGCATTGGCTAGTTTTTTTTTTTTTGTTTTTTTTTTTTTATTTTCCCAGCTCAGATTAGCCATTGTTTACAAACTTTTTTGTTCCTAACTGGTAGATGATGGAAAATGTCATCAATGATGTTTGCATATGATTTGCAGCATCTGGTGATGCTGTTTTATGGCATTTTATCAATTTGTGTTCCTGTTTTATTTATGGCTCATCAACGCTGCCATCTTAATTTTCATCTGCAGTTTATTGATCGTTATTTTTAGATAGATTTGGCATCGAAAAACAGTTGTTACTTTCTGTTTGGGTTTGGATTTTGTCATAGTGAAATTGATTGTTGAAATAAATAACTATAAAAACAATAAAATCAATCGGGGTTTGAGGAATGTGAATTGGTCATTTGCTTTTATTTTATTTTATTTTTTTTTCCATATGTTTATCTTTATTTGTTTTCTTTTCATTTCTTTACCTCTGACAGTTTGAAAGTTGTATAAACACTGTTCACAATTAACCCTTAAAATACAAAAAAAAAAAAAAACTGCATCTGAAAATGTTGTCTGTTTATGTCATCTGCTGAATATTCTTGCAAACTTTTCAAACCTGTTTTTGCATACGGGCAAACAGTGTGAACCCAGATCAGACTGCTCCTCTAAAGTGTGGACCCTGATCAGACTGCTCCTTGGAGCAGTCTGATCTGGGTCCACACTATTTGCAAAAATGACTTTTAAAATCACAAACAGACGACAAAGCAAATGACAATTGTTGTGATTAGCAGTTTAAGGGATAAAAGAAGCTGCAAGTTTGGCATTGTACACTTACCGGTAATCATGCGTTAACTGACAGCCAAGGTAACAAATAGCCAACTTTAATTGTTGTTTGCATTAAACTGATAATTTTGCATCTCAATTAGAAAAGTGACACTAAGAAGGTATTAATTAAAAGACAATTCTCTGGTCAACTCGCACCCTGCTGTTATCTTGGCTCTGATAAACTGATATTGGGTTCGTTTTAGTCTGTATCGAATCATAATCTGTCATAACCATAGAGTCATGAATTAAATTTTGCCTATAGTGGAATCTGAACCCAGGCTGTCATGAATCAAAGTCAGGAGCACTAAATGCTTGCCCACAAAGACATTTCAAAAAGAGCAATGAAAAGACACGATTGAAACAAAGATAAAGAGAAAAAAAAAGTAATATTTTTTAAAATACGTACCGATATAAAAATATTGAGCAGATTTTCTAATGTTGATAACTGTGGTATTAATTTCTGTACTACTTTGCTAAATGCTTCAAATATGGAGTGGTCGTATATACTGGTTAGGTAAAAACTGAAACAATAATGTGGAAACAAAAATAAACATGTATTTACATACAAAAATGGTCTTTGCACATGTACACTAGATAAGGTAAGATTTTTACTTCCTTTTGAGACTAAAATTGGTCCAGACCAGCAAAATTTGGCCTAGGAACCAACAGACTCCTGATTCCTGGTAGTGGATACCCATTTGAAGTGGCTTGGTGAGGCATGTCTAATGAGTATCCATAAGAATTGTTTTAATTGAGAATTAACCCTTAAACTGCCCATCACAACAATTGTCGTCTGCTTTGTCATCTGCTTGTGATTTTTAAAGTCATTTTTGCAAACAGTGTGGACCCAGATCAGACTGCTCCTCTAGGAGCAGTCTGATCAGGGTCCACACTGGTTGCCTGATGCAAAAATAGGTTTGAAAAGTTTGCAAAAATATTCAGCAGACAACATTTTCAGATGCAGGTTTTCTTGGCATTTTAAGGGTTAAGACAATATTGATACTTTTGGTTGTGTAGAACTATGTGCACAGCTACACAGTCTATTGTTTGTGTTAAGGTTTGATGCCCAGTCAACCCACTGGGGTCATGTCAAGCACGAACAGTTTACCTGACCACACTTTAAAGGCTCCATATTTCTCAAAAATAAGCATTTTTTTATCCAAGAAAGATTTGCTAAATTGATATATAGTATTAATACGGTGATAAAATGAGGCATCTGACAGCCTGTAAAATTTCAGTTAGTCTCTCATTTTTTAACTGGATCAAAAATGAAATGAGTTTTTAAAGTATCTTTGAATTAATGTTGGCAACATTAATTCAGAGATACGATAAAATTTCATTTCATTTCAAGAACGAGAACTGAAATCTTACAGGCTGTCAGGTGCCACATTTTATGATTATTTTAATACCATATATCATATACCATTTATTTAACCTTTCTTGGATAATAAAATGTCTATTTTTGAGAAATATGGAGCCTTTAACTGGGCAGGCTTAGTACTCTAAGTGGTTAACAAGTATTGTGCATAATCTTTCACCAGAAAACTACACAGTCTATTCAGGACATCTGCTGTCCATTAATACAGCACAGTTTCCAATGATACTCAAATCCAGAGGTTAGTCTGGGTCTTGGCTGTCAACACAGACCTAAAGCCTTCAAGTCCAAATCAGAAATGCAGCTGAGACCATTTTAAGTTCTTTAACTCTTGTCCTGCTGAATAAATTAAGATGCCATGCCCATTTCTAATTTTCAGCCAATCAGATTACTTGATCCGGATTGTTGCTATAAATTCACACACTTAATGGCAAACAGTGCAGATCCAGATCAGTTGGCTTCTGAAGAAGCCAACTGATCTGGATCTGCACTGTTTGCAAAGGCAGGGTATATCCAGGTTCAGCAGGACAAGGGTTAATTCTATTCTACTTTACAGAGAAAATAAGGTTTGACATTTTATGTGAATTGTCTGCTCAGCAGATGATTCACACAAAAATGCTGAGTCTTATTTCTCTAAAACATAAAATCCATTTTAGAATAATTTGCTTACCGCATAATTAACTTTTACCATTCTCTAGGCTAACTCAGCAGATGACACATTGATGATGTTTTTCTTATTTTTCCCAGAAAACATGTTTGACATTTCATGAAAATTGCCTCCAATATTTCATGATCAATCTCCATGAAAGAATGTTGCCATACGATGATAGGGGATCAAACCAGTGACCTCCTAACACCAGTCGGACGTGCATCCGACTGAGCCACCCAGGCCGGCTCTACACTAGTTGCTCAGGCCTGTTTGTCCAAAAACATAGGTTAAATAAAACACATTGATTGATTGTGTTGGGGTTTAACGACACGTCAACCCTTGAGGGTCATTTTGTGTCATCTCCCAGAGAAAGGGAGAAAAGAGATAGAAGAGAGAGTAGAGGAGATGAAAGAGAGGGACAGGGAAGAAAGAGGAACAGGAATGAAAGTGAAGAAACAGAAGAAATAAAAACATTCCCCCTCTACCCTTACCCACTACAAGGATAGCAGGCCTTGCCCAACTGTAAGCCAATATCAGTTGGACGCCCCGGTGATGTAAGATACACAGCACCTTGCACGTTTCCATGCGCTGTCTGACGCACTGGAGTGGGCAGCAACAGCATCTTCTGCAATGGCTGCAAGCACTAGGTGCACAAGAAATGCAGTGGGCTCAAGTGCTTGAAAAAGAACCCTGACTACAGATGTACACGGTGCCAGGGAACTGCACGCCCCTTGGATGGCAGACCACAGACGGAAGTCCAGGTCGGACCTGACAAGCTTGAGGTGGTAGCTTCCTTTTGTTACCTAGGAGACATGCTCTCAGCAGCAGGTGGCTGTGAACTTTTAATCACAACACCTGTGAAAAACGCCTGGAAGAAGTTCAAGGATCTGCTACCAGTCCTCTATTCACGCCACCCCTCCATGTGCACAGCTCTTGTGTGCGGAACGCAATGATCCATGCCAGCGAGACTTGGCCATTGACAAAGCCGAACCTCCAGCGTCTGAAGCGAAATGACAGGGCAATGATCAGACTGATCTGCAATTTCAGGCCGCAAGACATTGTCACCACCAGGTCCAATGAGCTACTTGTGCGGCTTGGCATTGAGGATCTGGACCTCATTCTGAAGGAGAGAAGACTCCGATGGTATGGACATGTGGAACGCTCCAATGGTGCAGTCAAGACAGCCTTTGACATACAGGTTGATGGAAAGTGTGGGCCTGGGAGGCCCAAAATGACATGGAAGCAGCTGACAGAGAGGGATTGCAGAGAGTGGAAGCTCTCGGCTATCAACCCTCTAGATGTACCTGGAGATCTGGTGTGAGATCTGCCATGAGTGCAGCAAGCCAGCTATCTGGAAAGGGGCCCACTGATGTGGATGTTGCCCCTGTACCTGCATGTTAATCAAAAATCGGATTATGATTATATAATTTACCTCAAATGTAAATTCTCAAGCCCTGCATCTATTAGATCATCAGTAGCTCGCTGATGTATGTCCCGCTGACTTTCAATCTTGTGATCATCTGAGAGACCGTCAACTTTATGTATAAATACTTCAAACTTTATTTTCTGGTTTATCTTCCAGGCTCTCGAGACTGTCACATGGAGTTTGGCTAAGGCATCCATGTAGTCATCCTGCGAGAAAAATAATGCATTTAAGGAAAAAGAAAATATCTGTACTTTTTCACTGAAAAAAATAAAAATGTTAAACTATAATACCCCACCATTATTGTGTGGCGGGCAGATACCTCTGTCAAACATTGACAAAATTTGCCCATTAGCAATCCCAAACAAGATCTCCTTAATATCAATGCACGTACCAAGTTTGGTTAAAATCCCTTAACATTTACCTGAGTTATTGTCAGGAAATGAAAATAAGGGCATGTCTCGGGCAGATAACTCCATCAAAATTTGCCCATTAGCAATCCCAAACCAGATCTCCACAATATCAATGCATGTACCAGGTTTGGTTAAAATCCCTTGACATTTACTTGATTTATTGTCCGGAACGAAAATATGGACGTGTCTCTGGCAGATAACTGTCAAAATTTGTCCATTAGCAATCCCAAACCAGAGCTCCACAATAACAATGCACATACCAAGTATGGTGAAAATCCATTGATGTGTACTCAAGTTATCACACAGAAACAAAATATGGACCGACGGATGTACGGACCAACGGAGGGACACACGGATGTCCAAAGTGAAACCATAATACTATGCCACTATCGTGTGGCAGGGTATAAAAATGCCTTATCTGGAACTACTGACGTCCAGGAATCATGTCACTCAGGCAATTCCAATAAATATCCACAATATGTTAAGGCGCAAAAATAACAAAACTACCTCAATTACAACCTTATATGGTTCCACATAAAAGGGTGCATCCAAATTATATCATTCTTATTTCTCCATGAAAACATATAATGTGGGTACTCACTGAGCCACTTCTAATCTAATGAGTACCCATAGCTCTTGACACGATGCTTTTCTCAATTCAAAAGTATTGATATTTTTCTTATTTCTCCATGAAAACATATGTTGTGGTACTCATTAGAAGCGCCTCAGTGAGGCGCTTCTAATGAGAACCACAACATATGTTTTCGTGGAGAAATAAGAAAAATATTTAGCTGATACCCACTCTTATCTAGACCTATGGTACTACAATATATGTTTTCATAGACAATTAAGTAAAATATCAGGACTTTCCATTGAAAGAAGTTCCTTATCTGGAGCTATGGCAAGGATTTATACCTGTGCATCAATTACAAATATTAGGGCGTCACATCCTCCAAAAATTTGCTCCGGGTCCCAGGTTGAATCAAAGTAATCCAGATGACCAGGTAGATCCCAGATTTGAAATACGACAAATGAACAGTTGGTTACATCTGAAAATATAGTACAATCACAGCTACAGGTAAGAGGGGGTATCCACATAGTATTTTTCTTATTTCTCCATGAAAACATATGTTGTGGGTACTCATTAGAAGCACCTCACCGAGGCACTTCTAATGAGTACCACATGTTTTAGTAGAGAAATAAGAAAGATATCAGATTTTTCAGATGAAAAAAGCACCCTATCTGTTGCTATGACAATAAAATCGCATGTTAGTGAGGAGTGTTTTATAATTTCTGGGCTAATTTTCTCCAGTTCTCCAGTTCTCCATAAAAACATACCGAGACAATTCTAACAAGTATCCCTTATGCATATTTTTTGGAGATAACGAAATTATACTAAAATATTAACTAGATACTCTCCTTTAACATGTTATCTGAGATCATGTTTTTAGCTTGTCAAATATTCAATTAGACATACATAGGATTCATGATCTCACAGTTAACAAGCTTCTCAGATCACTCGAGCAGCAAACAAAATCACCTCTCAAAAACAAAAAAAATCAGCATGTGACTTTCACATGGCAACCATTTGCTGGAAATTTAAAACTGGGGATGCACCTGGACTGCTGCATTGCATATACAATTTCGTTCTGTGGCTTTCTCGAAGAAAGATTAGCATTAACATTCTCAAAGGCATGTATGGGAACATGCCAAAAACAAGTTACCATTTCCTTATTTTAGCATTTTGGGTAAAAAATTCAGTCGAGGACGTGAACTATTTTTTCCCACTTTCTCCAGAAAGTAGGCTTTTACATTTTATGAGACAATTTGCATGAAATGTCAGTACCTATTTTCTGGGAAAATAAAGAAGTATTACCATTATGTGGTCTGCTGAATTTGCCCAAGGGTGGAACAGGCTAACAGTGGTGACTGCTTAATACAGAAGGGTTCTCACTAGGATTCTGAAAATAGGAATGCAGCCATTTTCTCAAAAAAGTAGTGCAATTTTGCCAAATTTCTCAGAAAAATAAGTCTTGACTAATAAAAGTAGACTCCATATTTGGAGTTAATGAGAACCCTGTACAGATGGCAATTAATCTTTGTCATGCTGAATTAATTAAGATGCCATGCCCACTTCTAATTTTCAGCCAATTAGATTACTTGATCCAGGTTGTTGATACAAATTCACATATTTAATGAAAAACAGTGCAAATCCAGACAAAGAAGCCAACTTATCTGGATCTACACTGTAAAGGCAGATAATATCCGGGTTCAGCAGGACAAGGGTTAAGACCGATTTAAATGAACTCACCCTCTTTCACGATTTTGTTGGTACTTTCCAGAAACAAGGTTTCATTTGGAGACACTTTATGGAAGACAACTTTCTGTATAGATGATTTACCACTTCTACAAAATAAGCAAAACAAAACATCATTGTACCTTTTTTTATTTTTGATTTTAGAGAAATATTTTCAGTGAAAAAGTTGTAGCTGGAGACCTCCTCCAACCTCTACAAAAGGTTGCTCTAGTTAGTCATTTTTTTTTTCATTTTTTAAGGAACCCCTTTTCCCAGCTATTTTGAAATTTTAGACTGGAGCAACTGTTGGTCAATCAGGCATGTATGAAGATCAAAAAAATTTGTACCAGTAACAGCAGTTATTAGAAGTCAAATGCATGGGTGAAATTCCCGGAAATCCTCCATACTGAAAATTTACTTTTCCAATACTTGAAAATTATCTTTTCCCTATACTTTATATAGGACTAAATATCTTCTTAATACTGAATGTTTAAAAGCACTTATTAGAAGTCATATAATATGTACCGATAAAACTGATGATTTATATCTATCTACATGTACATATATATTTTTTATGTATTTGAAGTTTTGACCCATGTGATGAGAAAAGATGTGTTCAGAGCATAATTATGTGAACAGAAAAAATACACAAACACTTATGTTGTGGTTACTCATAAAAAGTGCCTCCCCTAAAACTCTGCAGATCTCACATATTAACAGATAGCACAGGTCCAGCATAGCTTGTAATAAGGCACTTTTCTCAACCAGAAAGTATCAATATTTTTCTTATGTCTCCACAAAAACATATGCTGTAGGTACTCATTAGAGGTGCCTTACTAAGTACCCACAAACATATGTTTTTGTGGAGAAATAAGAAAACTCTTATCTGGATACCCCCTCTTATCTGCAGCTATGTTCAGATAAGAGCACAGGGTCTGATATATCTGTTGTCGGGATGCCTTGGGCAAGTTAATTTTTTCCTGGGCAAGTAAAATGTTTTCTAACAAGGTCCTTCTAGAATACCCACAAGATGGTGCTTTTAAAAAGAGTGAGGCACTTTAAATGAGTACCTACAAAATGTTTTCATAAAGAGCTGAGGTGCTTCTAATGAGTGCCCATAACATAATTATATTTTCACAGAGAAAATAAAAAAAGGATCAGCTAAGTCATAAGAAGATTAGGGGCCCAAATATTTAGGAAAACTATGGTAATACTGAGATTCAGCAGACTGATCCAACCTTCTTAGCCCCATGAGTAAAATCCTGGGTTTGTCAGCAGGTCCTACAGCTGCAATATCACCATCAGGGTCATCCGGTCCATAGCCAAATCCTCTCGGAAATGACGTACCATAGGAGCCAGTTACGTCTTCTTCATACGACTGTAAAGAAAGAACAAACCATATTACTATAAAAAATCAATTCATTAAGGCCATGTCCAGCTGGTCAATTACTAGTACTATAAACCACACACTGTAATAACCGTAAGTACTGGGACAGATAGGCCTTTGCCTACAGGGTAGAAGACCCAGATCAGAATGTGCAGAATGCAGCATCTGATCAGGGTCTACACTGCTTGATGTGTACATACAGCAAAATTTTAGACACATCAAGAGGTAGCAGAATGGACTTTTTCAAATTTTAGGACAAGTATGGTAAATAGAAAAGGTGTCCCAATACGTAAATATGTTAGATAAACTGATTGGCTTGACATGACAGTAAATCCTTACCATGCAGTAATACTACGGTATTTATCCTAAATATTAGGACATTTAAAACCCTATATTCTTGTCCTAAATTTTGATGATGATGAATTGGTGTTTTACATCCATTTCAACATTAAGTATCAAGGCAATGGAATGGGCAAATTACCACTTCCTAACCAGTAAACTTCCATGTCATTTATTCTTTTTCTGCATCAGAAAAATCTTGAAATCTGCCTTCAATTGCATATTTTATTCAAAATTGCACTTCTGTCGAAAATTTGTCTGTGACTGAACCCTTTCGTATTCTCTGGTTTACATTTAGCCAATTCAGGTTATGGCCTTTTGCATCTAAGATGAATCTGCCTAAGTTTTGCATTTTGCTGCACAAATTTGTATTTACTCTGTTAGGTGAGTTTATACTGTTATGCTTGTCCTTAAGACTCCTTACAGTACTTTTACTCTTCAATGCACATGGGCGAGTGGAATTTTACATTCCTGATGCTACAGGAGTAGCAACATATATGCTATCTACCGTATCTTCCAATAATGCTTAACCCATTTCTGGGACTTGTAGCATGTGAGTGCAAAACCAGGCTAAGAAAAGACAAAGTTGTGAAATTTAAAGGAAAGTAAAAGTGTGAAATGTTAAAAAGGTCTAGTTACAAGATTAAAAGCAAGGCACTGGTTAAATTAGGGTGAGACGTGGTTTATCTGGCTAACTGCCCAGTTGAAGTCATCAACGTTGGGCAGGGAGACTACTTCTGGTGGGAGTGAGTTCCAGTGAACAATAGTACGGGGGAAGAAAGAGTATTTAATATAGTCTGTGGATGTAACTATCTGTCTGTATGCCATCAGATGGGAGGTTCTAGACTGTCTCTGCAGGGCTGTTAGGTACTGGTCTCTGGGGATAGCAACAAGGTCATGTGTGATTTTGTACATAACTGAGAGTCTGTTGTCGATGCGGCATAGGTCAAGACGTCTCCAGTTAAGTGACTGCATCATAGCAGTCACACTTGAAGTTCTACTGTAGTCTCTTTTGACCCACCTTGCTGCGCTGGCGTTGGACTTTTTCTATTTGCTGTATTGCTGTGTCTGTGTGGGGGCTCCATACACTAGAGGCATATTCTAGCTGGGGCCGTACAACTGTTTTGTATGCTGTTGCCTTGAGGTCCTCGTGGTGAATTTTTATGTTACGCTTTAGGAAGCCCAGAGTTTGGTTAGCTTTCTTGGAGATTCTTGAAATGTGTGTATTCCAGGAGAGATTTTCGGAAATATCAACTCCTAGGTATTTTGCTGCAGGTACTGCTTCTAAGAGGACCCCATGTAAGTAGTACTTGTTTTGGGCAGGTCGGCGTTACCTTGTGATGAGTATGACTTGACATTTAGATGGATTAAACTCCATGTCCCAGGCCTTTTCCCAAGACTCAAGATGTTGAAGATCCTGTTGGAGTATAGAGGGTGTTAAAGATTTAGAAAATGTGAGGTATAAAGCTGTATCGTCTGCAAACATTGATGTAAGCTAAAAACAGTATGGGCCCGAGTACTGATCCCTGAGGCACCCCTGATGATACTGGTATGTTGTCTGATTTGACCCCATTTAGCAAGACGTTTTGAGACCTATCATCCAAAAATGATTTTATCCACCTAAGAGTACCCCCCCCCCCCCCCCCCCCGCCCCCCCGATAATTCCATAGTGATGCAATTTAAAGAGCAATTTCTCATGAGCAACCTTATCAAATGCCTTACTAAAATCTAAAAGAATTAAGTCGGTTTGTTTGCCTGATTGCATCCCCTTGAGAATTTCATCTACCAGCATTATCAGTTGTGTCTCACAAGATCTTTTCTCCCGGAAGCCATGTTGTAGTTCAAAGAATATGCCAGTCCACAAATCCATCATGTGAAACATCAAAAGCTAGGGGATTCGGGACCTGGGTTAAGTTCATTATGTCAAGTATTTTCTATCAGCACAACAAGAATGACTAATATATCAGTTTCCTTGATGTCTGAACTTGGTCATTCTCTTCAACGAAGAAACACTGCACAAATGTAGCATATTACTGGGGGATTCTCTTGATTAGACATCTAGCTCAAGTTGTTAGAGGAAACAAGTTGACAGATTTACTTCTGAAAGTCAAGCTCTTGAGTTTCTTCCCAAAATTGTGGACATAGCTATGCAAACTGAAAGTAGTAAGACAAACACTAAATGCCTCATATTTCATTGGTCTCATCAAGAAGAGAGAAATATAACAAATCCTGTGACTGGCAACTGTGTCTGTGAAACAGAAAGTAGGTTATGACTGAGACTAGATTACAGATAAGGCATTAAAATGAAGGCTGAATAAAGGCATCATACTTCTGTAGCCTTACAAAAGATTTTTACCATCGTTCACAATGTTAATCGTTCATCAAACGCTTTAAGTCATCGTTTTCTCATATTTCTGTCAATTTTGAGGAAACCGGAAGTATGACTGTCAGGTGACTAAATTAGTTTAAGCGAATCGCTCCACAACGAACTCTAATGCACAGCACTGTCCATCGTTACATTTTAATACACGTTTTTAAAACAGTGTAGATCCTGATGAGACTGTCCATAATGTGCCGTTTCATCATGATCTACACTGTTTGCCATTCTGTTTTGGCTGAAACTCCTGTTTGGAGCAATAGCTTTGACCAGCATCAAAGATAGAAGGGTCCACATCAAAGATGGAAGAGTCCACTTCAGAAACTCGGGGATAAAGGGTCAAGGGGTGGGTGCTGATGGCTTGTATGCGATTGTTGTCCGGTAATACAAGCTGTAGTATGACTCTGTAAGCAGACAATGTAGACCATGAGAAGCACAGTGTGGATGCACAGACCGATCTGAACCTTTACTTTCTGCACACACCCAAAGGCACCAAAGATATTTGGGATCAGCAGAGCATATATAGTTCAAATCAAGGCTTATTTTTTCTGGAAAAAAAAAAAAAAAAAAAAAACGAAAAAAAGAAAGAAAAAGAAATCACAATGTCATTTGCTGCAGTTGTGATTAGCACTTTCAGATTGACATTTCAAAGAAATATGGCTCAGACAGACGATTCACATGAAATGTCAAGCCATATTTGAAAACTGCAAAAAATGAATGGCGTGTAACGTAATGGGTCACACCTGGCTTATCGAGGACGAGGTTCTTCTGGTGTTGAAGGCGTGTCTCCCCAGGAATTCTGCTAATGAATATTTGCTCAGCAGTGTTTCTTGTGGCTTGGAAACCGCTTGTTCTTCTGCAGTTATCTCTTCTCTACACAAGCTACACAAGACATTTAAGTTACTGCTTCTATATAGCTGTTAACAGAATCTGTGTAGCAATATCTAGGATAGATGGAGCTCTCAAGCCCTGGTCGGCAATCCATCTAGGAGTTGGCAACTCCAAACAAAAACCTGCATACCTGGATTTGCCTGTTCCAGTTATGTAAAGTCTGCTTCGGTAGCTGGGGCGGAAGAAATCATTACTATGATTCAACGGCCCAAATGGCGATGCAGCAGCATGTTGTGGAGCATGGAGAGCATGACAAGGCACAAAAGAAGTCATGGTCATCCACTGCATCCTGGCTTAGCTCGAGATGCCCTGACACTGACTTGCCTCTGGATCCAGCTAGGTCAGGATGAGAGAGTGAGGTTGACTCTGCGCGCCTCTCCCTCACTATAATCCAATTCACAGCGCGTGTCATCTTAATCAGCAACACACATTCACAGCAAGCACATATATGCAAATCATACAAAAGCCCTGTGGCGATGGGCGAGCGGCGAAGCAGCAGGTGAGGAAACACTGGAAGCTGTAGTTGCGGACCTGCACACAGGCGGCTTGGTTCTGTATGGTCGCTTTCCTTAAGAGCGAAGCAGTATGGGGAATTCGGCAGCCGAACTGAGCGAATGAGCAGACCTTTTTAGGATCGCACTGCTCACTCCCGTAGCATGGGAAGGGGCTAGAAAAGGTGCCCTAAACAATTGACTGCTGGCTGGTTAACCGCGATCAGCGGGAATCCCACTTAGCGGTCGAATAAGAAAAAAGAAGATGAAGGTGATACCTCTAACCATCGGCGCTTGGAATGTGCGAACCCTAATGGACAGTTCTGGTTCTGACAGACCTGAGCGAAGAACAGCTCTAGTTGGTAGAGAACTTGCAGCTCTGAGTGAGACTCGCCTTGCAGAAGAAGGGCTTTTAAAAGAGGTTGGTGCTGGCTACACTTTCTTCTGGAGTGAACGCAAGAAAGAAGAGCGGCGTGAAGCAGAAGTAGGATTCGCCATCAAGTCACACCTCGTCAGCAAGCTCTCAGGACTTCCCAAAGGCATAAATGACCGCCTGATGACGCTGAGACTTCCCTTATCTGGCAAGAGGCATGCTATAATTGTAAGTGCCTATGCACCCACAATGACCAACCCAGATAAGGTTAAAGACAAGTTCTATGATGATTTGGATTCTGTGATTTCTGCAGCACCCCGGACAGACAAACTCATCCTCCTCGGGGACTTCAATGCCAGAGTGGGCACAGACCACCAGACCTGGGACGGAGTGATTGTATCTGAAGGTGTAGGGAAGTGCAACAGCAATGGAATCCTCCTTTTAAGGAAGTGTGCAGAGCATGAATTACTGATCACCAACACAGTCTTCCGTCTATCAACTCGCAGAAAGACAACATTGATGCACCCTCGCTCCAAACACTGGCATCTCATTGACTATGTCACAGTTCGAAGGAAGGACAGACAGGATGTCAGAGTGACTAAAACTATGTGTGGTGCAGACTGTTGGACAGATCACAGGCTTGTTGTCAGCAAACAACCTTCGCATTCAGCCTGTACGACGACCACAAGGCAAGAAGGTGCCAAAGAAATTTAGATGTCTCCAAGCTGAAACAAGACAGCAAGAGGCAAGCATTCGTCAACGATCTCTGCAGCCGTTTAGATGCACTGGAACACAGTTAAGAAGATGTAGATGAGAGCTTGACAGTCTTCAGAGACACCGTTCACTCTTCAGCAATGGATTCCCTAGGACCAGTATATCGCAAACACCAAGATTGGTGTGATGAGAATGACAAAGAAATTCAGGGACTCCTTGAAGAGAAACACCAAAAACACAAGGCTTACCTCAGAAATATCAGTTCAGTATCTAGCAAGGCTGCCTATTCAAATATATGCAAGACAGTTCAGACGAGGCCCAGAGACATGCAAGACTCCTGGCTGAGAAAAAAGGCTGATGAAATCCAGTCCTTTGCAGACAGAAAGGACATGAAAAAGTTCTTTGATGCACTCAAGACAGTATATGGTCCCCGGAGCTCAGGAACCACCCCACTCCTTAGTGCAGATGGAACTAGTCTTCTGACTGACAAAGAAACTATCTTGAAAAGATGGTGTCCTTAATCGGCCATAATCTATCAATGATGAAGCTATCAACAGACTACCACAGGTGGAATGTAATCCGCTGCTTGATGAGCTCCCAACCGTCTCTGAAACAGTGAAAGCAATAAAACTCCTGTCATCTGGCAAGGCTCCAGGATCAGATGCAATACCTGCAGAGATCTACAAAGCAGGAGGCCCTCCAGCTGCAGAGAAACTGGCAGAGTTATTGCACATTATGTGGAGAAAAGAAGCCATCCCTCAAGAATTCAAGGATGCAGCAATTATCTACCTATTCAATAGGAAAGGGAATCCTCAAGTCTGTGACAATCATCGAGGCATCTCTTTATTGTCAATTGCTGGGAAGATCCTTGCTAGGGTCCTACTGAACCGATTGAATGAACACCTCGAACGGTCAGGGCTTCTACCAGAAAGCCAGTGTGAATTCAGGAAAACAGAGGAACAATAGACATGATCTTTACAGCACGACAGCTTCAAGAAAAATGCCAGGAACAGAATGTGGACCTCTACATGACCTTTGTCGAGCTTACCAAAGCATTTGACACAGTCAGTCGTGAGGGACTTTGGAAAATTATGGCAAAGTTTGGCTGTCCTGCCAAATTCATAGCAATGGTGCGGCAGTTCCATGATGGTATGCTTGCAAGGGTCCAAAATGATGGTGAGTTTTCTGATCCATTTCCTGTGACGAATGGAGTTAAGCAAAACTGTGTACTAGCTTCAACACTGTTCAGCATGATGTTTTCTGCCATGCTTACAGATGCTTTCCAGGATGGTGACAATGGTATACCTATTAGGTATCGCTTTGATGGGAAACTTTTCTACCTAAGAAGGTTGCAAGCTAAATCTAAGGTGCAGACAGAGGTGCTAGACGAGTTCCTCTTTGCTGATGACATGGCAAAGGGTGCTCCAACAGAAGAGAAAATGCAAAAAGTTGTGGATCAAGTATCTGATTCATGTGACAGTTATGATCTCACAATCAGCATAAAAAAGACTGAGGTAGTATATCAGCCAGCACCTGGAAAGCCTTACAAGGAGCCTACCATCACAGTGAAAGGTCAAGTGGAAAATAAGTTCACCTACCTTGGAAGCACATTGTCTAGAGTTGTGCACATTGATGATGATGTCAATGCTAGAATTGCCAAAGCTAATGCAGCATTTGGCCGGCTACATGGAAGTATTTGGGACCGAAGTGATATCAGACTTGACACAAAGCTGAAAGTATATAGATCGGTAGTGCTGCCAACACTATTATACGCATGCGAAACTTGGACAGTTTACCAACGGCATGCCAAAAGACTGAACCACTTTCATACAAGCTGTCTTAGAAAACTTCTAAAGATCAAGTGGCAAGACAGGATTCCAGACACAGAAGTCCTGAAAAGGGCAGGGATGCAGAGTGTACATACTCTTCTGAAACTGGCACAGTTAAGATGGACAGGCCATGTTACCAGAATGCCTGATGAACGTTTGCCAAAGAAAATCCTTTATGGAGAACAAGTAGGAAAACACTCCCATGGTGGTCAGAAGAAGCGATACAAGGACACCCTCAAAGCCTCCCTTAAAGACTTCAACATACCAAAAGAGTCATGGAACAGATTGCACAGGATCGTACAAAGTGGCGAGGCCTCATAAAAAGGGGAGTTGGTGAATACGAAGCAAAAAGAATCAGCGAAGCCGAGCAGAAACGTGCACAGAGGAAAGCCAGAGCTAATGCATCACCAACAGAGCTTTCTCCCTCAGACCTCTCTTGTTCTATCTGCAACAGGCAATTTAGAGCTAAGATTGGTCTCATCAGCCAGCTTAGAACACACAAATAATAACACATCACACAGCTGATTAGGATTGGTCATTGTCAGTAATGACAGACGAACTAGATCCGTTCTCTTCTATCTGAGGCTTAAGCCGGAGTTAGGGGGCGTTTGCAGCTTCGCAGACTATAGTGCTGTATATGAAAGACTTAATATAACCGGGTCTCCCATTGCGAAACCATGCTATTCAAATATAATGAAAAATTCACTACCAAAAAAAAAAAAAAAAAAAAAAAATCAGATAAAAAATCCTGATACTTTTCATATTTCTGCTCAAAACATAGATTGTGGGTACTAGTTAGAACTGTCTCGGCATTGTAAACCCCAGTTTTACTATAAAAAAATGAGGTTTAAGTGGGTCATCATTATATAGGTATGTTTTCGCGAATGATTTTCGTACTTCCGTGTGTTCTATGTTTCCAAGGGCAACCTTTTAGATTTTTTTTCAATATTATCTCTTTTGGATGTTTTTTGAGACCGATGGATGGATAGCCTGGAGCAGCTATTATGGTTCTTTCCGCGTGTTACGCATCGAATGAAAATAATCGAGGAAGGAAAACATGCACATTGCCAAGGCATCGAGTTTTACCAACCCTTTGATTTAGTATATAGCTTATCAACCATTCCATAGTTACCGTATTCGATCTAATTACCGCACATACCCATATAAGCGCACAGTCAAGAAGTTTCCATAGTCTTCATTACAGCCAGTGTATTTTTGGTCTACTTCTTTATAAAGACATATGTTGTGGGTACTCATTTGAATTGCATCGACTTGTCGATGCAATTCAAATGAGTATCCACAACATGTCTTTATAAAGAAAATCAGAAAAAAAAACTGCATAATTATAATCAAAAGTCTTCTTCTGATCTTTTTTATAGTGTACCCTTAGTAGGTAGATACATATTTTACCACAACTGAGTGTTCCGAGTAATTTTGAAAAACCTAAGCGCACAGTGCGCTAATTAGGTCGAATACGGTATTTCCGGTTTTCCCATTTTCAGTGGCGTAACCAGAACGGAATTTGTTTTACGCACACCCAGGAAAACTCTTCTTCCTAGTATCGCTTTCTAAATAGGGGCTAGAATTTGCTCCAAGTGGGAGCATTTTTTTCCTCAAAGAGTATGCACTGTGCAAAATTTTCTGTCTGTGCAGATGTTGTTGTTCGGTCCGGAACACCCATATATTGAGCACACTAGCTATCCGTATGGTTGGGCGGAATATTCGTCTTATAGGTGGTTTGCTCATTAGGCAGTACCTCATATAATGCCCAGAGGATAATTTGAGTGACGTCACGGAGTCGGTAAAACAGGTTTTGAATGAATGATCACGAAAACTTTGCAGAAGGTTTTGTGCATTATATTTACCGCAGTTAGTGCGTAATGTTGCAATAGTGCAGTAAGTAGAGCGCTAGGTCGAGTTCACATTTGACATGTGCGAATAGCGGTGTGCCTGACCATCATGCAATGGTACCAATGTGATTGTCACAGGGTAATGTTCTGTCTGCCGTCTTTCAGCAAAGGTTTGTTCTTACAAGATTGCCGCCAACATAAGGTTAATTTCATTTCTTGCATAGAGATCACGACTTCGTACATGTTTGAGTTCAAACAAGTGATAACACAATACTCCAAGTTCGAAAAGTAAACACTTAGCGGATGCTTAAGTCAGAAGCAAGGTAAATACGTATGACATCACTACAGAGAGCCAAAACATATTCCGCCCTGTTGATTGGCCTTAAAATAACGTTTCATTATTGCTTGGGCCTAATGGTTATAGGCATGCTAAACGCGTATGCCTTTCGCGGTTTTCTGCATAACCAATGAGAGATAGCAGCAGTATTTCTATTATCTCCCTTGACAGGTAAAGTCCAAGGTAGATCAAATACTAACCAGGTCCTTCTAATTGGAATTCTCTGCTTTTATCATAGGTCATCAGTGGAATTTAACAAATTCTTAACTTTACACTTCTTCATATCCACATGGAAGATTAATTAATGTTATATATTTCTTTGCACAGAAAATGTTTCTTTTAAATATTTTGGAAGCTGTATTGGCATATGACCTTGTTAAAATTAGATTTAAGGAAAAGGAAGTGTTACTTAATGAAAACACTAATGATAAAAGCAGAGGAGTCCAATTAACTGGACCTGGTTATTTATAGAAAGTAATCAAGGGAGATAACTGACTGCTTTCTCCTATTGTTCAATACGCAAACGCGCCTATTCAAATATATTGAAAATTTTACAACCAAAAAAGGAAAATTTTCAGATAAAAAAAATTGATATTTTTCATATTTCTGCTCAAAACATAGATTATGGAAACTCTTAGAACCGCCCCAGCGAGGCGGTTCTAACGAGTACCCATAATCTATGTTTTTTCTTTTTTCTTTTTAGCAAAATAAGTAAAATAATGTATATTCCTGTAAATCCCAGTTTTACTGTATAAAACTTGGGTTTAAGGGGGTCAAAATTATATAGGCTTGTTTTCGTGATGGCTAATAGCTGGGATATGACAGATTTTGATAATTTCATGTAAGTGGGCAGTCGTATGGGCAGATTTTTTTCTCAAGATCTAGTGGTGGTTCATGGGGAAGCAAAATGTGACGCCATGGTTCGATCTCACCCTTGGTCCGCTGGTGTGTGTAATGTACATGGCTATATCTGCTTACAGTATCTGACCTCGCTTATCTCAAATAACCGCTAGTCTCGAAGTGAAAATCTGGTTCCTGTCTAAACATGAAAATCTAACAACAGGTAAAAAAATATTGTGGAAAAGAGGAGAAATTTTTTTCACGATATTTTCAACATATTTCTAACTTCAAGAGTCCAGTTACATATGTATTTGTTAAATGTTGTTGTTTGAATTATTTTTTCCTCAATTCTGGAAATCTGAGGTATGGATATCTCTAAGTATTTCAGAGAGTCCATTGGAATTCGAGATAACGAGAGTCGACTGTATGTTGATTTAGAGCACTCTTCAGTGATGGTGAATCAGAATGTGAATATTTTTGTGCAATATGGATCTGTTTTTTTTTTTTTTTGTTTTTTTTTTCGTTCCAAAGTCTTCTTCTTAATACCATGGAACCCACTGGAAATAAGCCATTTGACTTTACGAGCTATCCACCGGTTTTAAGATCATAAACTTTAGGATGTGATTTGTGGGTGTAGGTGCTGGCACCCTAGTCCAGTGGTTTTATCAACTCCTTTAACCATAGCTTTTATCATTCAAGTGTGCTCATTGTAATTGAACCTGTTTTAAAGGGGAACGCAATATAAGTTGTAAGTATATCTTGGATTAAAGAGCTTAACAAGCCATTTATTTTGATGCAAGAGTTTTCAAAATCGGCCTAGAAATAAGGAAGTTATGGTGGTTTGAATATATTTAAAATGGCTTTCATGGATGCCGCCATATTGTAGGCTTTGTGACGTCACACAGCCCACATTAAATATGCAAAACCAAATTATAAAGGTTTTTAAGAATAAGTTTGTTACAGATTTTTTTTATTATCTTTTAATTCTAGTGACAAGCAATCGTTTCCCCAAAAATAAACCAATTTTATGATAATAACTACCTTTATGAAACGAATTTTAGTTTTTATGAAACCTCATCAAATATTCAAAATGGCGGCGCCCATTCCACCAATGCTAAAATATTCAAATGTCTATAACTTACTTAATTTTCTACCGATTCTGATCAAATTTGTGTCAAAATTCATTGTTTGTAAAGTTCTTTACTTTAACGCGCAATACCGTTTAAGGTTGCGTTCCCCTTTAATTATTTTAATGTTCTAAATCTCATTTACCTTTATGTACATGTTGATATTAAATCCTAAAGAAGTCTTACACTGCATCTGGTGTTAGTGCCCTGTGGCAGCGGTAGAACGTCTCCCCGTACTTCACTATGGGATCATTGGCCCATTGTGGTATATTTGAAATAGAGTTATGCTCATGTATACGCCAGAGGGCGTAAGCAGTGTTGCAAACTTCATTACTGCATATGAAGAATCTCAATAAAACCGAGACCCATTTTCTAATCTGTAGTGTTTCTTTGTTTCCAAAGGCATTTTTTTTTGACGTTTATTAATCTTAAGGTTAACTTTATAATCTTGTTATGTCGGAAAATAGCTGTAAACTAATGTTCACTGTTATACTATTTAAAACCGACGCAAAATCAAATGGTTTACTGGTTACTCGAAAACAATTTTAGGGAACTGGGAAAACTAAAAGTATCCAGTTTATATCTTCAGTCAGATTGAAAAATAGCCCTAGAGCGGATCGAAATTATGGATATTTACCCTCTACTGTATGGATGTTGGTAGCAAAATAATCATTTGAGGATTATTTACCCAGCAGGCACACAACGCTGAAACAACGTCGATTCAAAGTTCTTGCATAAAATCCTATGAACATAGTTGTTTTGAAGCTATTCTTGAATGGATCAGACAACAAAACAACAAAACCCATGTTCAAATCATAAAATGCACTTACTGTTTGAACATGGATTTTGAAATTTTGATATCACAAGATGGGCCTTGCTTTGTTTATGTTACGTTGAGCGACGTAATGTTATCTCCCTGAACGTAGCCGTTTAGATTTTTATGATGACGTCAGAGGGTCATTGAGCAACTGGCGTCATTGTAAACAACATTCTGAACTAGCGGCCATGTTGGTTTGCCGTCGCATTTGAAGAGTTTGTATGGAGCTTTGTGGCGTTTTCATAAGTTCTGCAATAACAACTAATATCCATGGTTATTTCATTGCAATAAGATTTGCCGGGTACCTCGGGAGATATTTGAACACTCGGCCTAGCGGACTCGTGTTCAAACAGCTTCCTCGGGACCCGGCAAATGTTAATGCATGAAATCACATGGGTGATCCCTATATTGAATCGTCGTTGTTTCAACGTTGTGCTATCTCTGGGTAGAGACTCGGAAAATATATATAAAACTGAAACGGGTTAAACTGATAAAAAATATATTTTATTGACAATCTTTATTACACACGTGAATAGAAAATATGATTAACCAATATTTACATCAAACTAAAGTGACAATAAAAAAAAAAAAAAAAAAAAAAAAAAAAAAAAAAATCAAAAAGAGCTGATGCGAAGACGGCCTGTATTTCTATAAAGTCATAGTGCAAAGACATTTTAAATTTTATCGAAAGGAAACAAAATTAAAAAAAAGTTTTTTTGCACATTTAACATAACTTTGCAGAAAGAAAACCTACAAAAAAAAAAAAAAAAAAAAACAACAAAAAAACAATGATATCAGAAAACGGCATTGGATAAATATTTTAAATTGGCTGTCCTCAGGATTTTATCACTCTCTAAGCAAAGTCAGCAGACGGTGCTTTTCACAACAAATATGATTTGACCTTTCATGCAAATTGTCTTCTAGGGTGACAACTTGCATCAAATGCCACAGGCTATTTTCTAGGAAAAATAAAAAGAAAATCTTTCAAAATGTTGTCTGCTCATTTTTTTACCTATCATGCTGAGTGTTAAATATGAACATATATAGTCCAGAGAAAGTGAGTATTCAGAAGAAACATCACGAAAACACGCCTATATAGTTTTGACCCCCTCATACCCCACTTTTATACAGTAAAACTGGGGTTTACAGGGGTATACATTATTTTCTCATTTCTGCTCAAAAAACATTGATTGTGGGTACTCGTTAGAACTGCCTCGCCGAGGCGGTTCTAACGGGTACCACAATCTATGTTTTGAGCAGAAATATGAATAAATATCAGAAATTTTATCTGAAAACTTTCAGTTTTTGGTGGTGAAATTTTCAATATACATGTGTATTTGAATATGCGTGTTTACGTAATGTTCTTATGTGCCATCTTGTTGAAATTAAGGTGAATGGAGACACTTGTTACATTTTCTCACCAATTTTTGACAAGGGAGACAACTTTGTGTAAATTCGTTTGTTTTCCTGTACACCAATCATACATGACATTTTCAGTTGGTCGCACGGTCACTTCGTATCCCAACACATTGTTTATAGTACCATTTTCTGCATCTCAACCTCCACAATCAACCATATCATCAAAGAACTCAGGCATGCCACAAACATCATAATTCCACAGTTTTAATTTTTTTTTGTCACCTAAATTTTAATGTTTCTTAATATTGAATGTTGCTTTGGGAACGGTTCAAAGTTTTTTTTTTTTTTTTTTTTCAAAGCATTTTCACAAATAATTCCTCATGAGTGAAACTTCAAAGTTGTATTTGCCTGGGTCGTCACGAAAACATACCTATATAATTTTGACCCTCTTAAACCCCACTTTTATATAGTAAAACTGGGATTTACAGGGGTGTACATTATTTTTCTTATTTCTATTCAAAAACATAGATTGTGGGTACTCGTTAGAGCCACCTCGTCGAGGCGGTTCTAATGAGTACCACAATCTATGTTTTGTCGAGGCGGTTCTAACGAGTATCCACAATCTATGTTTTGAGCAGAAATATGAAAAATATCAGATTTTTTTATCTGAAAATGTTCAATTTATCGTGGTAAAATTTTCAGTATATTTGAATAGGCGTGTTTTCGTAATGTGTAAGAAAAGTGACTGTGACAGAACTCAGCCATGTGCGCAACAGAAAAAACGAAGGCCGCAAGCATTCGAATTGGGCTGCAGTTGAACTTTTGATATATTGATTTTTAATTTCTTTTGGGAATTTCCGTATATTTGAGATATTTGAATTAGCAAACTGTTTTAGGCAATTTATCAGAAATCTTCAAGTAATTTTTGGTGGTTTGTTTATGCGGTACTTGTGTACAGTCCTATGTATAAAAGCTGTTTGCGTTATTATCAGCATCTTCTTTTTCAGTGGCTTTATTGCTGACACATATATTTGCAACACACTAAGCTTTATATTCTATCATAATTTAAGACATCGGTAATTATTTTTGGTTCCGGCCATGTTCGGGCATATTTTTCAAAAAACTGGTGGGAATTCTACACAATTTTGCGATTCACTTTTGGTTCATTTTAGTAAATATCATATAATTATTCAGTCAGTTATTATTATGTCACACACACACACACACACACACACACACACACACACACACACACACACACACACACACACACACACACACACACACACACACACACACACACACACACACACACACACACATGACGAAGGCACAGTGTCTATACAGCATAAGTTTGTTTGTTTTTGTTTTTTTACTTTTGTTTGTTTGTTTGTTTTTTGTTGTTGTTTTTTTTGGTCCCGGCGTGATCCGGGCATATTTTTTCGAAGACTAGTGTGTGCATTTTCAAAATTTTACGATTTGAGACATCCCTGGAATGAATTTGGTAAGCATATGCGATAGAAATTATCTCACATTCATTATTTTGGCGATACTTGCATTATTTCTGGACATGGTCATTGGTGCGAAAATTTGGTCCGTCTTTTCTCCGGCCGACATGGATCTATTCAACTGGCAATGTTTCCTTAATAACAGCAATATTTGAAAATCT
Source organism: Anodontia alba (assembly GCA_964016985.1). Taxonomy (NCBI): domain Eukaryota; kingdom Metazoa; phylum Mollusca; class Bivalvia; order Lucinida; family Lucinidae; genus Anodontia; species Anodontia alba. The sequence continues at coordinate 7,347,423 of OZ024835.1, read as the reverse complement.
GAATAGACATTTTTAAGAAAAAAAGGTAAGAGAAAAGTCCAGGGAGTGCCACAATCACAAACCGCAGCCCTTCCCAGACCCAAAGAGGAAGAGGACACCGACAAATCTAAACAAGCACAAACCGAACAAACGTACGAAACGCACTAAGATAAGACTCTATAACTAATATGCCTGCCAAAAATATTCAATGCCATGAAGGATGAGGGCTTTTCCTGGGCGTTCAAACTCGGGTCTTGTGTTTTGGTCCCGTATTTTCCCGCGCGGTCCCGTCGAATGCAACTACCTTTGGGAAAATATCAACGACACCGGACATATAACCGAGTAAAGGCAGTTTGAAAAAACTTGAGTGCTCCGGAACTCATTTCCGGGTTGGGCGGATGACGAATGTTTATGTGATATTGACAGAGGAAGCCGTTTCGACGCATCTTTAGCTGTAATTGGCGTTTTGTCATGTCTGTTTGATATTTTATTTTGATTTTAATTTAATTGATTAAACCGGTAAAGATGGCTGCAGAACCAACCAGTAAAAAGAAAGCGTAAGTAGCTTTACCTGATGCTCCAACTCCCATGTCTACATGCCATAAATTTGTTGAATACGACACTTCGTTCAGTATGACGATTCCGTCGATTAACACATTTTGTCAAATGCAGCAGTTGATCACAATTATCTCAAAAGGATTAGCCGAATGTTCATTGAAATTCGATCGGTATGAGTGTAGTAGTACGGCAAAGCAAAGTACAAATAATCGATATGTTTGTAAATATATAGGGCACATAATTGACCAGTAACTGGTCCGGAACTTTTAACCTCGTGGTCATGACGCTTAGTTACAGATCCAGGGGTACCTTGTTCGATTCCCGGTTGGGGTACGTGGTTCGATCCCCGGTCTGGTACTCAAAGGGAATATTTTTTGTACATGTCCATTTCTCCTATTACATTTGGTGCCTGGTGCCAGAATCACTAGTGTCTCAGCTCAAGGAGGATGCAATGGCAATGGAATCACAAAAGAGCCTGGGAATAGTAGAAAACATTTGATACAAATGTTTCATTGTAGGATGGAGGAGTGTAGTAGTGTGGCAAAACAAATCATGACATTTTTTAATGAAAAAATCCCAAAAAACTAATAAATAAGCTTTCTTAGAGTGGAATGAATGGTTTTTAGCATAAATAATGTTAATATGTTGCCATTCAGGCATGATTTAACACATTTAAATTGTTTATTTTAAAAGATTAATTCAATAAATACTTGACTCAAAAGTTCTGCTATTTTACTTCATTTTGACAAAAAAAAAAAAAAAAAAGATATGGTCAAAGGAAATAAAAAAAATTAAAACTGACTAAATGCCCTTTTATTTTTAGTTGGATTTTGGAAGAAATAGAGTTGACTCTTCTAAGAACCAGAAATAAAAAAAAAAAAAAAAATCTGGCGTTTGTGCTTTAAGGGTTGTTCTGATATAAAGCTTTTCACTTTTACACCATTCGGTGCACCAAAAAACACATAAAGAGACTTTTCTGTACCTAGAGTGGTTCTTTCGTGGAGATTGATCATGAAATATTTTCTTCGGTCATTCTCTCCCTTCCGCTGATTCAAGAAGGGCAGTTGTCAGTTTCTGGCGAAAGAATGTGCATAATACTGGTTAACTGCTTAGAGGTCTAAGCCTGCCCAGTAAACATGTGGTTAGGTAAACTGACAGTGCTCGACATGACCCCATTGGGTTGACTGGGCCATAAAACCTCAACACAAACAAACAAACCTAGAGTGGTGATGTTTTCTTCTGTTTATTTCAGTGATATGAAGGTGATAATACTGGGAGATTATTCTGTAGGCAAGACATCTTTAATCTGTCGATATATAGAAGGAAAATTTCACACACAGGAACCGGTGAGTATAAACAGACTGACATGCCAGGATCCATATCTTATCTTCACACTACGAAAACACGCCTATTCAAATACATTGAGAATTTTACCATCAAAAAAATGAAAATTTTCAGATAAAAAAATCTGATATTTTTCATGGTGAGGCAGTTCTAACGAGTGCCCACAATCTATGCTTTGAGCAAAAATAAGAAAATTAATGTATACCCCTGTAAACCCCAGTTTTACTATATGAAAGTGGGGTTTAAGGGGGTCAGCATTTTATAGGTATGTTTTTGTGATGAACTAGCTGAATTTAACTCTTTCCTTGCTAGTTATGAGTATTGTCATCTGCTGATAAGCTTTGCAAACAGTTTGGACCCAGATCAGGCCCAGCAAAACACTGGGCCTGATCTGGCTCCAAACTGTTTGACACTCTGATAGTATTCCTGAAAGAATTTTTTGAAAAGGTTTATTTTAAAAAATCCACAGATGACAAAAAAGCATGCAAAATTACCCAGCATGCAAAGAGTTAAAGGTTGATACCTGAGCCATTATGGATGTATCAAAATTCATGGAAACATTAGTTTTGTTCCAAATTGATTTCCCAGCAATGTTGCTTTGATAATATATTAAAGGCTCCATAATCCTCAAAAATAGACATTTTTTTATCCAAGAAAGGTGTAATAAATTGATGTATGGTATAGGTACAATAATAAAATATGGCATCTGACAGCCTGTAAAACTTCAGTTAGCCCATTACGAGAACACCCCTATTCAAATATATAGAAAATTTCACCTCCAAAAACTGAAAATTTTCAGATAAAAACAAAACTCTGATATTTTTCTTATTTCTGCTCAAAACATAGATTGTGGGTACTCGTTAGAACCACCTTGAGGAGGCAGTTCTAATGAGTACCCACAATCTATGTTTTTGAGCAGAAATAAGAAAAATAATGTATACCCCTGTAAACCCCAGTTTTACTATATAAAAGTGGGGTTGCAGGGGGTCAAAATTATATAGGCATGTTTTCGTAATGCTCTCGTTTTTGAACTGGATCAAAAATGAAATGATTTTTTATCGTATCGCTGAATTAATGCTGGCAACATTAATTCAAAGATACGATAAAAAATCATTTCATTTCAAGAACAAGACACTAATAACTGAAATTTTACATGCTGTTGGGTGCCACATTTTATGATTGTATTAATACCATAATGCATATTATATCAATTTATTAAACCTTTCTTGGAGAATAAAATGTCTATTTTTGAGGAATATGGAGCCTTTAAATTCCACAGAATAAATTAGAAGTAGTTTGATACTCAAACTTTCAAGCACATAAGGTATGCTCTAAATGATAGTCTTAAAATTCTGCACACTCATAAAATAAATGTACTTGTTATTGTTAATCAAAAAAAAAAATACATACAATATGAATATAACAACAGAGGACTTGTTAAGGAGGAGTATTTAGTGATAATTCAGGGATATTTTTTCTTTTTTCTCCATCAAAAACATTTGTTGTGGGTACTCATTTGAAGTGCCTCAGTGAGGTGCTTCAGATGAGTACCCACAACATACATCTGTATGCTTTTAAGGAGAACTGGTGAAAATTATCCCTGATCAGGGTCTACACTGATTACCATTCCACTAAGTATTTTAATAAGCAACTGCATAAAAAGTAAAATTTAGGCAAAACAAATATTGAATAAAGTGTACGAATGTTTAGGACATTAACAGTATGATGGAGAAATGAGAAAACCATTTGACTTATTTAACCATCGCTACTCTCTGGGCTAATTTTCACAGACCACAAATTTGAATTTTTTTTTTTATTTTTATTTTCTCAGAAAATAGGCATTGACATTTCATGCAAATTGTCTCCAAAGGAAGGAGACAATTTGCATAGTATGTCAAAGCCTATTTTCTGGGAAAAAAATAAAAAAAGAATATTTCAAAATGTTGTCTTTTGAAATTTTACCTAGCATGCTAAGTGTTACAGCTATATACAGTTTTATTTCTTTTTTATTTCAGACTATCGGTGCTGCATTTTTTCTGAAGCAGTGGGGACCATACAATGTAGCTGTCTGGGTAAGATTCAAGCAGATGCTAGAGCAGGTCGATGGCGTGCCATTGCATATCTCTGCACACATCAAAATTCCACATGTGTTCCTCCAGTCCTCATCCATAGAGCTATTACCTGTGAAAGTTTCAAGGTTCTAGCTCCAAAAGGCTAGGAGAAGTTGTGTGGCAATCACAAAAAAGGACCCAAATCCTACTTTTTGACCTCTAGTGACCCCCAGACATGCCCACGGGGCAAAATATTTGCACCACTGTATTCTACCCTTCGTTACCTTTGATTTGATATGCAACATAACTGTTAGTACAAAATGGATTTTGGACCCTTTGGGTTACATCAAAATTCAGAATGTGTTCCTCCAGACTCCAGTCCTCATCTATAGGGCTGTTGCCTTTGAAAGTTTCGAGATTCTAGCTTAAATGGTCTAGGAGCAATGGTGTGACATTACGAACAGACGGACGGACAGTATCACAATATCTCCGCTTTTTCTTCAAAAAGCGCGGGGATGAAAAAGAGCAGCAGGCTGAGTCAGAGCCTTGGTGAACACCGACCTTCACTTCAAACTCTTTACTGTACCCCTCATCAACATGGACAAGGCTCAACGCATACATCCCCTGCACCAGTCACACAATCCACTCCTCCACACCAAGTTTTCACAGTGCCCACCAGATGACCATCCGAGGCACTTGGTCAAACGCCTTCTCCTGGTCTACAAAAGCCATGTAGAGTCTCTTGTTGGCAGCTAGGTACTTCTCTTGCAGCTTCCTGACTACAAGATTGTGTCTGTTGTGCCTCTGCCTGGGACGAAGCCAAACTGGGAATCTTCGATTGACACCAACTGTCTGATGATAGTGGAATAGCAAACAGTGTCAGGAGCAGTCTGATATGGGTCTGCACTATTTGCATATGTCATTTTGTCAGAAACTTTGGTGTATGAAATTTTAGAACATTTATTGTATATCTGAAACCATGCTACACCACAACCTCTTTATAACACTACTGTTGGGGTCCAAAGCATAAACCGTGTTAGCTATCCAAATGTGTTATAGCCAAACACAAAATGTATAGATTATAGAAAAAAATGACCATTTATGGTCATTTTTCTATATAATCTATACATTTTTGGGATCCATCTTTGAACCGTGTTTAACTTATATACCAAACTGTGTTATAATGAATCATGTTATAAAGAGGTTGTGCTGTATAATGAACCATATTGTAAAGATGTACCTGTGTATTATTAGAACAAATGTTTTGTTTTAGGACACAGCTGGAGATGAGAAGTATACAGGTCTCTCGTCATTCTACTGTCGAAATGCTGGAGCTGCCATTTTAGCTTTTGATCTCAACACTCCAACCAGCTATGAGTCACTGTGGTATGTTACATATACCATACATACCTTCAATATTCAGACTCCCAGTCCCCACCCTCCACCTCGCCCACCCCCCACCTCTGACCCTCACACCCCAAGATCCAGATAAGAGGAGGTATTTGGTAAATTTCTACTTATTTCTATACAAATGTTGTTGGTATCCACCTTTTCAAAAGGGACGCAAAAATGATTTTTTGTGAGGCCTGCCGTGGAACTGTTTTTTATGCCTTAACCACAAAGTGGAGGAGGGCATATAGTTTTACCCTCCATCATATGTGTGTCTGTCCTTCACAATTTATAGCAGTGTTCATGTCTCTGCAATTCCTCCTACACTTTTCAAGGTAATGGTTTGAAACTTACACCATAGTAAGGATAGACTGAGCATGTATATAAAGGTCACAGTACTGAAATAAAATTGTTAGAGTTACATACCCTTGATTTACTTAGAAAATTTGTCTTATACACATGGTGTAGTAAGGTTTTTGTCTACGCAACTTTTCCTACAGTTTTCAAGATAATGATTTTAACCTTCCAGCAAAGTAAGAATATAGGCTGGATATGTACATAAAGGTCACAGAGTTCTGATCAGTTTTTATACCCCCGGCATACGAAGTATGCAATGGGGGTATATAGTTTTTGTCTTTTCTGTGTGTCTGTGTGTCAGTCTGTCTGTTAACATTTATATTGTGTCAAAGATATCTCAGGAACTACTTTATCTAGAAACTTGAAATTTTGTACACATGACAAGTATGACTAGTTGTATTGTGGGAAAGAAAATAGGGGCTGTGGGGCCAGGTCCCTTAGAGTTATTTCTCTTTGTTGTTCTGGCTATTTGTGTATGAGTAAACATTTATTTTGTGTCAAAGATTTCTCAAGAACTACTATACCTAGAATCTTGAAATTTAGTACACATGACAAATACATGTGTATGACTAGTTATTGTTAGAGTTACATACCCTATATTTACTTAGAAATGTGGCCTTGTACAAAATGGCATAGTAGGGTTCATGTCTCAGCAACTTCTACAGTTTTCAAGATAATGGTTTGAAACTTGCAGCAAAGTAAGTATATAGGCAGGGCATGTGCATGAAGGTCACAGAACTCTGATCAAATTTTCATTGCTAGAGTTACATACCATTGATTTACTTAGAAATGTTAATAAAATCACTCTTCTTTTGCTTTTTGTTCAGAATAATAATCTACAAAGCCAAACTGACAGTAGCTGGGGCATTCATCCCCTTTAAGGATCTTCTATTTTTTTTGTGTGTGTGTTTAGGTTTTACGCCCAGTCAACCAAATGGTCATGTCGAGCGTGGTCAGTATACCTAACCACACTTTTACTGGCAAGGGTAAGTCCTCTAAGCGGTTAACCAATACTATGCACATTCTTTTGCCAGAAACTGATAACTGCCCTTCTTGAATCAGTGGAAGGGAGAGAATGCCCGTAGAAAATATTTTATGATCAATCTCCACAAAAGAATGTTGCCGACGTGGCAGGGGTCCCTCTAAGTGTATCAATTAATGTATGTACATGTATTTTCTTATTTTTCCCAAAAAACAGGATTTGACATTTCATGCAAATTGTCTCCTTAGGAGACAATTTGCATGAAATTTCATACCCTGTTTTCTGGGAAAAATAAGAAAAATATTTCAAAATGTCTTCCGCTGAAAATTTTACCCAGAGTGCCAAGCGTTTAGGGGAATGGGGAGACAACTGAAACAAAATTGTTTTGCCTCCCTTCTGAAAAGTGAGTCTATTTTAAAAGAAAAAAAAATGTTTGGATTAGACCCCTTTTCAGACGGAGATTGCTGTGCAGGAAGGCAAACAGGAAGCAGCAGAAGTTGTCTCCCATGTAAACAGAATGGCAGGAAATCACTCAACAGAGGGTGGATACATTTTCAGGGGAAGTAACTCCATCACAGATTTTTTTCTTCTTTTTGAAAAGTGGTCTACTTGAAAAGGAAATGTTTGAAGCACATTCTCTCCTTTTGAAGTAGTCCTCTTTTCCGAAGGAACCAAAGTCAGCAAAAATATCTTCCTTTTTAGAAAAAGGCGGAAAACCAACCAGTAGTATCAAGTCCTGTTAACCCTTTACCGTCTCTGGGCAAATTCAGCAGATGACAAACTGATGATATTTTTTCTCATTTGTTCCAGAAAACATAATTTGATATTTCATGCAAATGGCACCACTGGTGACAATTTGCATGAAATGTCAAATCCTGTTTCCTGGAAAAAATAAGAAAAACATTTCAAAATGCCGTTTGCTGAAAACTTTACCCAGAGTGCTTAGTGTTTATGTGTCTTTCTTCTTTAGCAGATTCATTCTACATTTCAGGGCAAGGTTTTTACCACTTTTAGAATCTGCCAGAGAAGACTGTTTGAAAGTGGTTGTAGGCACAAAATCTGACCTCGTAGAATCAAGGGAAATAACCCCGGAAGAAGCCAAACAGTTTTCAAGGGAGATAAATCAGAATGTTAACCTCAGTAAATTAAAATCAGACCCCTACTTTGAAACATCGAGTAAAACTGGGAACAATGTGACTAGAGTGTTTGAATATATATTTGACTATTGTTTACCATTGTCAGACGAAGAGAAGAAACATTCCCATAGCAGAAGGGACACTGTTCAGTTATATGATACATCTACTGAAAACAAACGTGGATGCTGCAAAAGTTGATCATTACTAAAAGCTTTAGATAAGATGATAATAGTGATGATAATTTAGCATAATTTTACATAGGGGAATGGATAGACCTCAAGGGCAATAACTCTGACATGGAAATATGTGCTTCCTTTTCATTTGTGGGTACTCTTAAAGGAAAGAATATGTTCCATCTGGGAGCAAATTCTTTCCTTTTAGAGTAACCCCCATTTTTGAAATGTTTCAAATGCTAAGGAGGCAACTAACTGCCAGCAAAAATTGTCCGCTTTTGCAGAAGTACTGCAAAATTCAATTGAAGAATTTGTTCTGAATACCCTTTTATCTGGGGCTATGAATTTGATCTCTTTAAACAGAAAATTCAAATTTTAAGGGATAGTATTTTGGCATTTTTATACCTCACCACACGATAGTGGTGGGGTATTGTGGTTTCACGCTGGACATCCGTGTGTCTGGACGTTCGTCCGTATTTCTTTTCTGTATGAGAACTTGGTTAAATACCAATGAATTTTCTCAAAACTTGGTATGTGCATTGGTATTTTGGAGATCTGGTTTGGGATTGCTAATGAGCGAATTTTGTCCATTTTTGACATAGTTATCTGCTGGCTACATTATAACATTTTTTCTTTCATCATTTTTCCATGGAAAGTTTTGTTTGATCACATGAAATTTCTGGGGGAAAAGTTGAAAAAACCATTCATTCCTTTTATTGTCTGTGCAATTTGCCTTCACAGTGCAAAATCATAGCTCCAGATAAGAAGGGTTTTCCACATACCATATTTGACCTAATTACCACACCATGCGCTTAGGGATTTCAAAATTACTGGGAAAATTTCTGGTAAAATACGTATCCATCTATACTGAGGTTATACTTTAAAAAAGATCAGTGAAGGATGTATCTAATGATGCGTAAGCGATGTTTTTTTGTGTGTGTGTTTTTTCCTGATTTTCTTTGTAAAAGCATATGTTGTTGGTACTCATTTGTATTGCATCAACTTGATGCAATTCAAATGGATATCCACAACATAAATAAATGCCTTAATAAAGAAGTAGACAAAAAGTACACTGGCTGTAATCTGGACTACGGAATTGCCTGATTGTGCGCTGATAGGAGTATGTGCAGTCATTACAAAAACGTGCTTATTCAAATATATTGACAGTTTCCCCACCAAAAACTGAAAGTTTTCAGATAAAAGTTCTGATATTTTTCATATTTCTGCTCAAAACATAGATTGTAGGTACTCGTTAGAACTGCCTCAGTGAGGCAGTTCTAACGAGTACCCACAATCTATGTTTTTGAGCAGAAATAAGAAAAATAATGTATACCCCTGTAAACCCCAGTTTTACTATATAAATGTGGGGTTTTATGGGGTCAAATTTATATAGGTATGTTTTCCTGATGAATTAGGTTGAATATGGTACATGTAATCTTTTTTCTTATTTCTCCACAAAAACGTATCATGGGTACTCCTTGAAGCACCTGAATGAGGTCCTTCTAATAAGTACCCACAGTTTATGCTTTTGTGGAGAAGTATGTAAAATTAAAATACTTTTAGGTTGGACAAAACAGTGCCTTACCAGGAGCTACAAAAGTTAGAATTCATAATTCTATCTAACTGACTCCTCCGTCAGAAGGCTATAACCACGCACATGTGTAAATCCTTAGACAAACAATATCGTGATACCTATATTTGTCAATGAAAACTGCATTTGTACCTGTATTTATCAATGAAAAAGCACTTAGGTAATATTGTTTGTCTAAGCAATAACATTAACCATTAACTGGTAAGCTATTTTGGTTGGTCAGATTTTGGTGTCATTTAGTGGTCAGGTGATTTCACGGAGGACTCAACAAACCCAGATCCTGCTGAATAATTTAATTAGCCACACCCATTTCTGACTTTCAGCCAATCAGATTACTTCATATAATGTTTTCATTCAAATTCACAAACTGAATGACAAACAGTGTAGATCCTGATCAGATGGCTTCTTCAGAAGCAATCTGATCTGGATCTACACTGTTTGCAAAGTTAGGGGTTGTCGTGAACAGCAGGATAAGGGTTAATAAAGGAAGAAACATAAACAGAAGAAATGATCATCAATGGTTGAGAATAATGAAAACCCTTGTCATGCTGAATAAATTAAGATGCCACGCCCACTTCCAATTTTCAGCCAATCAGATTACTTGATCTGAGTTTTTTGATAGAAATTCAAATATTTAATGACAAACAATACAGATTCAGATCAGTTGGCTTCTTTAGAAGCTAACTGATCTGGATCTACACTGTTTGCAAAGACAGAGTATATCTGGGTTCAGCAGGATAAGGGTTAATAAAGGAAGAAATATAAACAGAAGAAATGATCAACAATGGTTGTCATGCTGAATAAGTTCCAATTTTCAGCCAATCAGATTACTTGATCCGAGTTTTTGATAAAAATTCACATATTTGATGACAAACAGTGGAGATTCAGATTAGTTGGCTTCTGGCTTCTTTAGAAGCAACTAATCTGGATCTACACTGTTTGCTAAGATAGAGCATGTTGTGTTTAGCAAGAGAAGGGATAATGTGTCTAAAAACTGCGGGATAAGTAGCAAACCATAGCTCCTATCAGATCACAGGTTCTGCAGCAACTGATATTGTTGTACATTGCTCAGGCCTGTCTGTCCTGATATGTAGGGTTATTAGGAAATGGGTCATTGCCAATGGCATAAACTTCATCTTGTAGGTTTGTAATAGTACCAATATTGATGAACTATGTTGCTAATGCCATAGGTCTAGATAAGAGTGGGTATCAGGTCAGTATTTTTCTTATTTGTCAACTAAAACATATGTTGTGGGTACTCATCAGAAGCACCTCGGCGAGGTGCTTCTAATGAGTACCCACAACATATATTTTTGTGGACAAATAAGAAAAATATCAATACTTTTAGATTGAAAAAAGTGCCTTAACTAGAGCTGTGTAAAAATTAAAATGCTGATTGAAACCAATTCTGTGATTGTAAAAGTCCCTCCATACTTCATCATAGTGCAGTCTTTATTTTATTGGGTTGATTGTTTACAGTCGAGCCATAGTATACAAATGCCAAAATTTCATTAAGGTAGTTGTCCGCATGATTATCATCATAGTATACCAATGCCAAAATTTCATTAAGGTAGTTGTCCACGTGATTATCATCATAGTATACCAATGCCAAAATTTCATTAAGGTAGTTGTCTGCATGATAATCATCATAGTATACAAATGCCAAAATTTCATTAAGGTAGTTGTCCATGTGATTATCATTGTCCAATATTGTAATCAAATAGGGGGCTGGACAAAATTTCATTAAGGTAGTTGTCCACATGATTATCATGGACCAATGTAATCAAGCCGCACATTTGTATGAAATCTAGATAATGGCTATTCTTGTCACTGTGACATAAGAGTACCATGGAAAGGTGGGGTTATCTGTAAAACCTTGATTGGGATATTCACAAAAAGTGCAGACCCAGATCAGATGCTGCAGAATGCGGCATCCGATCAGGATCTGCACTGTTTGCTTGTTACAGAAAGTCAAGGGTTAAATAAAAGTTTTGTCCCTGATCAGGACCAATTCCTTGATCAGGTCTGCACTGTTTGCTTAAATTACAGGAAGTTAAGTGTTAAATGAAACAGTTTTAAGTCCCCGTTCAGGGGCAGTTTCTCAGCCCACACTGAGACAGTCAACCCACCGGTGCTGTCGGTGCTTTGATTATTTTCCTTTGGAAAGCAGACAGAGTTAAGGGTCATTTCGTTAACTGTTTTAGTGGATTCAATATACAGTATTCTGATATTTTTTGCTGAAAAAATGTGAGTAGCTTTTGCACTGCAAAAGCTACTCACATTTTTTCAGCAAAAAATTCCAGCATATTTGCGTATCACTCGATGTAAATTTTAACGAATTGTTAACTAACAACATCGTTAGCTTTAAACAACTGGGCCCAAGATGTTAAAGGTTAAATGAAACCATTCTAAGTCCCCATTCAGGACCAGTTTACCAGCCTACACTCAGAGACAGTCTACCCACCAGTGCTGTCAGTGCTTTGATTATTGAGTCCACTCTGGCATCTTGAAAAATTGGTGCTAGGAGGAGAATGCAACCCTGCAAACTAAATTGCTGCCTTATGAAGAGTCCGAAAGAAACTGAGACTTTGGTTTTAATTCATTTATGTGTTTAGTGTTTCCAAAAATAAACTTTATAGATTTTATTTTCCTTGTAACGTATATGCAATAAACACTATTGTGATGATGGAATTCAGTGGCATTATTTAATATGAATTTGTACACCTCAAAGATAGAGTACTCTTAAATTCAAGGGGATGGATACACTTTTAGGGAAGGCATATATGATTTTCTGTTTGCTTTCCTGTCACCAAATCCCCTCCTATAAAGGGATCTACTCCAAAAGGAAAGAATTTGCTCCCCAGTGGAGCAAATTCTTTCCTTTTAGAGTAGATCCCTTTATAGGAGAGGATTTGGTGACAGGAAAGCCTTTACAAAAACATGCCTACTTAAAAATTCTGAAAATTTTGACACAAAAAAAGAAGAAAATTTTGTGATAAAAATTCTGATATTTTTCATATTTCTGCTCAAAAAATAATTTGTGGCTACTCGATAGGAACCCCTCAATGAGGCAGTTCTAATGAGTACCCACAGTCTATGCTTTTGAGCAGGAATAAGAAAAATAGTGTATATCCCTGTAAACTTCAGTTTTACTGTATAAAAGTGGGGTTTAAGGGGGTAAAAATTATATAGGCATGTCTTCCTGATGAAACTGAAAATCACAAAATACATCCCCCTTATGAAAAATGGCAGTAACCTACTTAGTGTGTCAAGATGTCTCTATAACACTTAGCATGCCAGATAAAAATTGCAGCAGACAACATTTTGAAATGTTTTTCTTGAATTTCCTAGAATTTCTTAGAAATTAGAATTTGACATTTCATGCAAATTGTCTCCTATTGATGTTTCTAAAAATTGCTGGATTAGTGGCAAACAGTATAGACCCTGATTGGATGCCATATTCTTATTGCTCAGACCCATCTGTACAAATACTCAGGATAGGTATGGTGCATTTTCATAATATTTCTCATACAATGAATATTCAGTTAACTCTTAAAGCACTAGACAGATTTGTAGCACATGACATTCTAGGATTGATTTTGTTGTTTTCCAGGGAAAATAAGACTCAACATTTCATTTCAAATGTCTGTCTAGCAAAGTTCACATAAAGTGTCAAGCCTTGTTTTCTCTTGTTTTCTTGTGTCAAGCCTATTTTTTTTCCAGGGAAAATAAGACTCGACATTTCATTTGAAATGTCTGCTCAGCTATTCATATAAAGTGTCAAGCCTTGTTTCCTTTGAAAAAAAATCAGTGTCATCTGTTGTAGTTATATTTAGTGCTTTAAAGTTAAACATACTGTAGTAAATTCTGAAGACCAAGACCAAATGATGTGCAACATGGAAAAAAGGCCCTTATGTCATGTGTGAACAGTGAAGGTCCAAATGAATGTGCACATCTGGAGGATTGCAAATGCGCAGGCTGATCAGGACTTGCATTGTCTGCAAATTGCATAAGGTCACTTTTCATGTGTTATGCATCAAATGGTTCCTAAAATGCAAATTATTATATTTAATGTAAATACATGTATTTGGACACACACTTTTTTGGGCATTCAGCCAGCACATTTTTGACACATCACCAAGTAGACGAGTGATGATGATGATTTGGTATTTTATGTCCCTTCCAATATTATTTGAGCCGGCCTCAGTGGCTCAGTCGGATGCGCCTCCGACTGGAGACTAGGAGGTCGCGGGTTCAACCCCCGCCGAGGTCGGCAACATTCTTTCGTGGAGATTGATCATGAAATATTTTCTACGGTCATTCTCTCCCTTCCACTGATTCAAGAAGGGCAGTTGTCAGTTTCTGGCGAAAGAATGTGCACAATACTGGTTAACCGCTTAGAGGACTAAGCCTGCCCAGTAAATGTGTGGGTAGGTAAACTGACCGCGCTCGACATGACCCCACTGGGTTGACTGGGCCGTAAAACCTCAACACAAACAAACAATATTATTTGAGTCATATTGATACAGGAAGGGGTTATTATGAACAGCTATGTGCAGTCATGAATTAAACTCTACCTGAAGTGGGATTAAAACCTGGGACCTCATGATCGGAAGTCAGAGTGGCTAACTGCTTGGCCGCCTGGATGCTTCCATCAGAAGGAATGTTCTGTTTAAAAAGTTCAGGTAAAAATAGTACATTATAGGTGGAAATAGTTTGTAACACAGATGTACCACTAAAAACCCAGAATTGTCAATATAATCCAGTGATCACCTCTGAACAACGCTGAACAGCCACCTTCCTATATAAGGCACTTTACTGTTTCCCTGAAGTGCGATTTTATTGTATATTTAAAACTTAACATGCAATGGGCAAATTCAGCACATGACAAATTGATATTTTTTTTCTGATTTTTTTCCAGAAAATAGTATTTGACATTTGTGCTAATGGTCTCCTGAGGTGACCGTTTTCATGAAATATCAGATCCTATTTTCTTGGAAAATAATCAAAATATTATCTGCTGAAAATTTTACCCAACATGCTTAGCGCCATACACCTTCTTATAACAGGTAGTTTTGTTACTTTCCAATAGTGACTATCAGGGCTCTGGAAATTTTGAAATCTGAATCGGTCCAGCCGATGACGATGACGTCATCAATGAGCCCATTTCCAAAACAAAAAATACGTGTATATCACCTGTCACGAAAACTAATGACAATTGGCAGTCCTATAACTCCTTTTAAATAATACACCTCAACTCCGTTACATGACAGAAGTCCGGGTACAACGAGCATGATCAAAGCTGGCGTCATCAATAAATACAGTCAGGTATGTAAAAAGAAAGAAAAAAAAAGGAAATTAAAAAAAAACAAAAAAAAAAAAAACGGTTTTGTTGTTATTTCCACCTCCGCAGGGTTTTCCTAAACTGTTTATAAACAACTGATTCCCGTCTTGTATAAGCGCGAAGACGGCGGGAAACAGGAGAGACGGAACGAAACGACTTTCATGGACCTAATTAGGTCTAATAAAAAAGGCCTGCGCCACGGGCAGTTTTGCAGTTTTCAGTGTTTCAAGATTTGATCAGACTGCTTAAATTTTAAGCACTGACCAATCTTGCCTAGCGCAAGTGGTGCATTACTTATTTTTTACTGTGAAATCTACCTTGAATTATACTCGCGTGTTACGGCAATCAACAAAAAAAAAAAAAAAAAAGAAGCAATCAATAATACCCAGATCAGACGCCGTTGTATGCGACATCTGATCAGGACGTACACGGTTTGGGAATTCATTTATCGAATCTGGGACCGACAAACCGTGTTGATCAAAACAAAAAAGAAGAGGAAGAAAACAGGTGCGTTCAAGCGGTGCATTCTTTAATCACTCTCAGTAAAGCGACCTTTGATCTTTTGGACACGCCGACTGCACCTGGATGTTTTGCAGTCTCAGTGTATTCACACGTGTCACACAAACGGATTAATTATCAGACTACCGTTACTGATGATTCGTGTTAATCGCTTGTTTACCGCACAAAGGTCAGTGAAGTGTTGATTTTTTGACAATGTTTGGATAATGACGTAATTAATTTGTGCTGCGGGGAAGGTTGCCGTTATTCAGCTGTCTCTCCAATATACATGTCAAATGACCGTTTAGAGCCTTTTAACTACCATAATATCGCATTTAAAAAGTGCGCGGACGTTGTCAGTTTGGAAAGACTTGACCGTTTGTGATTTTTTAGACATCATTGATTTGTGAAAATTGGTTGGTTTGGGAAAAATGGGGTTCAAGGCACAAACCTGTGGGACCGATTTATTAGCGTTTTGGGGTGTTTGAAATCGGTCCAGAATTCTTAATTTCGGTCCAGACCGGCTATTTTTCCGGTTTTCCCGAGCCCTGGTGACTATTATAAAGTGGTTGCACACTAAATAATTTTTTTTTTTTTTTAAGAGGTTTTTTCATAACTATGTTCCTTCTAGATATTTCTGCTTATTATGCCCCCAACTTAGAAGAAATTGGGTGGGAGGGGAAATTGGGTTGGAGGGGCATATTGCTTTTGAGTTGTTCTTTCATCCATCTGTTCATCATGCTTTCTTGTGAGCAAGATATCTTGATAACTAAGCTAGGTCCTTGAAACTTGGTGAGTTTATTGGGGCTATGAGTAGATGACCTCATTAATGTTTTGTTTTTTTTTTGAAAAAAAAAAAAAATGGAATAATTTTGTGAGAATTATGTCCCTTGTTAATGTTATCATTTTGTAGGAACAGTTAAGCGTATAGTTGGGGGGCATAGTGTTTTAAAAAAAAACACATTTCTAGTTGTCTTCTACATCTTTTACTGTTTTATGTTTAACCCTTCTCTTGCTTAGCACGACATGCCCTGTCTTAGCAAACATTGTAGATCCAGATCAGTTGGCTTCTGAAGAAGCAAACTGATCTGAATCTGCACTGTTTGTCATTAAATATGTGAATTTCTATCAAAAACCCAGATCAAATAATTTGATTGGCTGGAAATTAGAAGTGGGCGTGGCATCTTAGTTTATTCAGCAGGACAAGGGTTAAAATATTTAGACATAAGTATATCATACATAGAAATACACAATAGATTCCATTTTAAAAGAAATCATAGCTCCAGATAAGGTGGGTTTTTTTTTCAAACAAAAACTGTTGACATTTTCTTATTTCTTGACAAACATATGTTGTGGTACTCATTAGAAGTGCCTCACTGAGGCACTTCTAATGAGTACCCACAATGTATGTTTTCATGGAGAAATAAGAAAAATATTTTTCTATTACCCCTTCTTACCTGGAGGTATGGAAAATAACTTTTTTTTTTTTTTTGATAATAGAAAATACTATAATTTGGATGAGCATTATAGCTCATTGTAGATTAGAGGGGGTAAATATTTTTTTTATTTCTCCACAAAAATATATATTGTGGGTACTCATTAGAATGCCTCTCTGCGGTCAGTCTAATAATATATGTTATCCTGCAACATATGGTTTTGTGGGGTAATAAAAAATATCAATATTTTTACACTGAAAAAAAAAAAAAAAGCCTTATCAAGAGCTATGGTTCCATATATACATGTATACATGTACTCAGATAATAGGAGATATTATACTAACCCTGAGCATTGTGATAGAAAGGCCTGAGGAGTGTAGACCTAGATCAGACACTGCCAAATGCTGTCGGGATATTCTGGGTAAACATTTGCTGAGGCATTAATGTCCAAATATTTAGGGTAAATAAAGTAGGAAAAACGTGGTTGAAACAAGCATCTTGTCTGGAGCTATGTTAACCCGTGTCATGCTGTATAAATTAAGATGCCACGCCCACTTATTTTTCAGCCAATCAGATTACTTGATCCAGGTTGTTATACAAATTCACTGCTGAATGACAAACAGTGCAGATCCAGATCATTTGGCTTCTTAAGAAGCCAACTGGTCTGGATCTCCACTGTTTTAAAAGGCTGGGGTGTACTCAGGACCATGGTTAATGCATTGCATTCTGGAGATATATTTAGCAGACATTAGTTAAATAGCTTCATAATTTTGCCACAGAATATAAGGCTCAAAAAAAAATTGCAAGTGAATTGTTTCCCAAAGAGACAATTCATGTTCAGTTTTGAGACCTTCACTTTGTGACAACAGTAATAAATTATTTCAAAATTTTGTCTGCTAAACACATTTCCCAGAATGCAGTGGCTCTGGGTCAGCCCTTAAACTGCCAATCACAACAATTGTCGTCTGCTTTGTCATCTGCTTGTGATTTTAAAAGTCATTTCTGCAAACAGTGTGGATCCAGATCAGACTGCTCATTTAGGAGCAGTCTGATCTGGGTCCACACTGTTTGCCTGTATGCAGAAATAAGTTTGAAAAGTTTGCAAGAATATTCAGCAGACGACATAAACAGACGACATTTTCAGATGCATGTTTTCTTGGCATTTTAAGGGTTAAAAAACATTCAATGAGACAGTTGATGTTTTTCATAGGTTTGCCACAAAATATTGGATTAAACAATACTAAGGAGATAATACGCATGTAATGCTGAGCCCTGTATTTTTTATGGTAATATATGTATAAGACAGTGGGCTCTAATGTCCACTCCTCTTACAGTCACACGGCTGTTGTGGGACACCTTTACCTTTACTCCTACCAGACAGTTACATCATTCAAGTCAATAAAATTTAGCCCTTTCCATGCTGAATAAATTAAGATGCAACGCTCACTTTTAATTTTGAACCAATTGGATGACTTGATCCAGGTTGTTGATACAAATTCACATGCTTTATGACAAACATTGCAGATCCAGATCTGTTGGCTTCTTCAGAAGCCAGCTGATCTGGATCTACACTGTCTGCAAAGTCAGTGCATATCTGGGTTCAGCAGGACTAGGGTTCACAATTGCACAGTATTTTCTTTGTACTTTACAGTTTACAGTATTTTCTTTTTTCTCATAGCTTGGGCATTACTGTATTTTATTATCAGGCACTTCTCTGTATGTTAATGCTTGGTATGCTGGGAAAATTAATCAGCAGATAACATGTTAACCCTTGTCCTGCTGAATAAATTAAGAAGCCGCACCCATTTCTAATTTTCAGCCAATCAGATTACTTGATCAAGGTTGTTGATATAGATTCACTTAATGGCTAACAGTGCAGATCCAGATCAGTTGGCTTCTTCAGAAGCCAACTGATCTGGATCTACACTGTTTGCAAAGGCAGGGTATATCCGGGTTCAGCAGGACAAGGGTTAGAATATTTTTCTTATTGTACCCTTGGCATACAAAGTATATAGGGGGCATATAGTTTTTGTTTTTTCTGTAACAATGTTTATCAGAGTGTAAACTTTATTTTTTCTTCAAACATTTCTCAGGAACTATTGGACTGAGGATTTTGAAATTTGGTACAAACATTGGGTATGGCTTTTTGTGTTGTGTAAGAGAGAATCAGGCCTGTTGATGGATTGGTGATGGCTAACTGATACCCATTGGTGATGGGTATATGTGACCCACTGGTCACTTTGTCTAGTTTGCCTAGAAAACAGGTTTAGATATTTCATGTAGATGGTCAGCAAGGGAGAAATGTCAAGTGCTGAGAGAATAAGAAAAATATCAGTTTGTCATCTGAATTAGCCCAGAGAGTGGTAGTGACTAAAGAAATAGTATGTACCATTTGCGTAGAAAAATTCCTGTAATTTTCTGGAAAAATAAAATGCATCATCAAACTTAATCCTTAAGACGCCAAGGAAACGACATCTGAAAATGTCATCTGTTTATGTCGTCTGCTGCATCTTCTTTCAAACTTTTCAACTATTTTTGCATATAGGCAAACAGTATGGACCCTGATCAAACTGCTCCGAGAAAAGCAGTCTGATCTTGGTCCAAACTGTTTGCAACAATGACTTTTAAAGTAATCAGCAGAAGACAAAGCAGACGACTATTGTTGTGTTTGGCGTCTTAAGGTTAACGTTAGCATGCTGGGTAAAATTCTCAACAGATGATACTTTCAAATATTTTTCTTATTTTCCTAGAAGGTAGGTTTTGGCATTTCATGCAAATTGTTTCTTTAAAAGACATTACGAAAACACGCCTATTCAAATATATTGAAAATTTTACAACCAAAAAAAGGAAAATTATCAGATAAAAAAATTCTGATATTTTTTATATTTCTGCTCAAAACATAGATTGTGGGTACTGGTTAGAACCGCCTCTGTGAGACGGTTCTAACAAGTACCCACAATCTATGTTTTTGAGCAGAAATAAGAAAAATAATGTATACCCCTGTAAACCCCAATTTTATTATATAAAAGAGGGGTTTAAGGGGGTCAAAACTGTATAGGCGTGTTTTCGTGATGATATATCCTCTGCTGAAATTTTTACCCAGCATGCTAAAATTACTGTGTAATCTGCAAAAATGGCCCTTTGGCATATGCAAATAATGATGTTCCACATCTGCACAGTCTGATCAAGGTCTTCTCTTTAGGTATGTTCTGCAGTATCATATTCTCTCTGAGTATTCAGACACCTAAACTCCTTACTGTGCCTTTCCTGAAACTTGAACAAGTTCCTTATACTAGCTACACCACAACCTCTTTATAACACTATTGTTAGGGTCCATAGCATAAACTGTGTTAGTTAAACAACCGTGTTATATCCAAACAAAAATGTATAGATTATATTGAAAAATGACCATTTATGGTCATTTTTCAATATAATCTATACAGTTTTGGTATCCATCTTTGAACCGTGTTATATCCAAAACAGTGTTATAACGAACCGTGTTATAAAGAGGTTGGAGTGTATTGATATTTATCATATGACGACGCTGTTATTAAGTGGCATAACATCATTACATAAACAAGAGGCCCACGGGCCATGGTTCGCTCACCTGAGTGACATAGCCACTGCAGACATGCAGATGTTATGCAATATTTTTCCAATCCCATCATCGCAACTAATGAAAATATCATCATTTGAGCAGTTCTTAGTTTTTAAGAAGAATATATGGGCCTGCCAGTCAATGGAGCATGATCATTTGAATAAACTATCAATCACATTTCAACAGAAGGATCAGTGTGAAATTTGGTGGAAATTGGCCAAGTGGTTTCTGAAGAATCATGATTTTATACATGTAAACAGCACAGTGGCAGGGAAATATTATAAATATAAACCAGATGATGGCCTTCTTATATTTCCAATCAGAACAATTTTAACTACTGTTGATCTACAAGTCACTTCGATACTTTCAATATAAATTTATATGGCCCATACAAATGGGGAAGCAAATTTGACCTTGGAGGTAAAAAGGTCAAATGTCAACATAGAACCATCATTTTAGCAATTTTGGTAGATCTCCTGTCCCCCATAATTTGTGCAAAGATTAGGACCCAGGGCTTATTTGGTTATGGAGAAGAAGATATTTAAAGATTTTTACCATATATGGGCATGGCAGCCATTTTGATCAATGGACCATATCCATTTTAGCAATCTTTCATTCTCCTGCCCAAGGAGGCTTCGCATGAAATTTGAGCAGCACTGGCCCAGAGGCCTCAGAGGAAAAGCCATTTGAAATTATCAACATTTTTTCCATACATATATAAGGGGCCCATACAAATGCATACAGAAGCAAACTTGAACTCGCCGTAAAAAGGTTAAATGTCAATGTATGACAATCATTTTGACAACTTTGGTAGACCGCCCGTTCCAGATGATATATGCAAAGATTCAGCCACAAGCCATCCTCGGTTTTGGAGAATAAGATTTTTAAATATTTTTTGCAATACAAATGCATAAGGAAGCAAACTTGACCTTGCCGTAAAAAGGTCAAATGTCAATGTATGACCGTTATTTTAGCAACTTTGGTAGACCCTCTGTCCCCGATGATTTATACAAAGATTCTAGAGAAGAAGATTTTTAAAGGTTTTTACCATATATGGGAATGGTGGCCATCTTGGTCAACGAACCGTGACCATTTTAGCAATCTTTTGTTTCCCCTACCTAAGGAGGCACCATATGAAATTTGAGCAAAATTGGCCCAGAGGCTCCAGAGGAGAAGTTGTTTGAAATTCTGATTATTTTTCCCATATAAATGCATAAGGAAGCAAAATTGACCTTACCGTAAAAAGGTCAAATGCCAATGTACGACCATTATTTTAGCAATTTTGGTAGCCCTCCCGTTCCCGATGATATATGCAAAGATTCAGCCATAAGGCATGCTTGGTTTTGGAGAAGAAGATTTTTAAAGGTTTTTCCCATACAAATGCATAGGGAAGCAAACTTGACCTTGCCATAAAAAGGTCAAACGTCAAGATACGACAATTCTTTTAGCAATTTTGGTAGACCTCCCGTCGCCGATGATTCCTGCAAAGGTTCAGGCCCAAGGCATTCTCGGTTCTGGAGAAGAAGATTTTTAAAGGTTTTTACCATATATGGGCGTGGCGGCAATCTTGGTCAACGGACCATGACCATTTTAGCAATTTTT
This sequence comes from Anodontia alba, assembly GCA_964016985.1. NCBI lineage: Eukaryota > Metazoa > Mollusca > Bivalvia > Lucinida > Lucinidae > Anodontia > Anodontia alba. The sequence goes on along the minus strand of OZ024835.1, from coordinate 7,325,385 downwards.
CGTTGCCCCACCCTAAGGAGGCTCCATGTGAAATTTGAGCAAAATTGGCTCAGCGGCTTTAGAGGAGAAGTCGTTTGAAAATGTTAACGGACGGACGGACGCACGGACGGACGACGGACGAAAAGTGATCACAATAGCTCATCTTGAGCAGAGCTCAGGTGAGCTAAAAACATATGGTCACGTTACATAACACTTTGGCAATGTTATCCAATTTAAAATGGTCATATGATAATCAGAATCTTACACTCATGGTCATTTCATATGAAATTTATGAAACTCGCCAAAGACTTGTTTCATAAATTTCATATGAAATGACCACGAGTGTAAGGTCCTCTATATCTAATCATTTTATTGTTAGCGGTGAAATCAGTGTATATCTGGTGAAAATAAAAGTGGTATCAATCACTAGTGAAATGATATTGTATCATTTCACTAGTGACTGATACAATTTATATTTTCACTCCTCGCTTTGGATGACTTAGGTTTTCTTTCTTTTTTCAAAAGTGGATGTTACCGCCACTTCAAATTTTTGAACTTCTCCAACGTCATTGTTTCTAAACTAAACTATCAAGTGTTGGTAAGCATTTTCTTAGTTAGAATGTAAGGAATATTTTGGTATCAAGATTATTTTGATTTGCCGAAACTTTTTGTTTTTGTTTCTCCAGGGTTTTACATGAAAAGCACTGAACGTCGACACCATGACGTTTATGTTTAGTTTGGTGACGTTAGTTATGACGTCAGAAACGCGCATTGCTGTGTAAACAATAAAATAAAAAGAAACTTTACTCTTTTTCAGTGAATATCATAAAAATTTTCATCTCGTGTAATGAAAACATTCAAATTTTCACGAGTGCGATGTTTTCATTACACTCAATGACAATATTTATGGTATTAACAGCCAAAGAGTAAATATCATCTATGTACTCTATAGTAGCAATCAGTGTAGACACTGATCAGATGCCACAAATGTGGCATCTGATATTCACTGTTTGCTCAGGCATCACTGTCCTAATACTTTGGGTAAAAAGGTATAGTGATGATCTATGAACAGGCAAAAGAGGCATTTGTTTATGATTCTACTAACGTGGGTATGATCCCTGAAATGACTTACAGGTGGAAAGTGCCATATCATTTAGGGGATAACTGCATTCATTTTTTATTTGGGGAGGTAAATCGGCTGTTTTACGGTCGGAAATTTCGTTTTACGGCGACGCGTCAGTGGAGCCCTAAAATGTAATTTGCCACCATAAAACCGCCGATTTACCTCCCCAAATGACAAATTTGAATGCATTTATCCCCATTCTAAAGCATTTATTCATTTTTTTCTGTTGAAAAAATATACTATTTGCACAAAGCAACAAGTGCTGTGAGCTGCGTAAAACCAAATGCCAGCCAATGAGAAGTGACGTTACGTGATGACGTTGGATTTCCAACAGTATATCGCAGAATATACAGTCACAAAGTTTTGACGTTATCCAATCAGACGTCGCGTTACGTACCCAAGTACATTAGAATGGCTAGCAGATTCCAGCAGTGATTGGCATTAATGTGTTTGTATAACCCTTGCTGCAAATTAATGATTTCAAATTTTATTACCTTCACTGTGGTCTTTTTACCTTTACCACTGTCTGGGCATATTCAGCAGATGGCAATTTGATGAAATTTTTTTAATTATTTTCCAGAAAACAGGGGTTGACATTTCATGCAAACTCTTTGAGACTGTTTGCATGAAATGTCAAACCCTGTTTTCTGGGGAAAATAAGAAAAATATTTCAAAATGTCATCTGCGGAAATGTTTACTCGGCATGCTTAATGTTCACCAGCTAGTTCTCTAAGATAACTAGATTGTAGTCCTGATTTCCCAGTCAGAAGCCAGTCAGATGATAGGCAACCTGCACACAACATGTTGAATACCCTATACTAGGGAGCTGATAACCCATTAATAGAATTATAAGCCTCTGAATGAGGTTATTGATGAATTCAGGTTTAATTGTGCACCAAACCACGAGGGCTATTTGCAGGCAATGGAGTCCCTGCTCAGACTGTGCCAATATCATCTGACCTGGAGCTTTTTTGCATGTCATATGTGCTGTTGTTTTTTGTTTTTATTCACTGCATATTATGTAAAATTTTATATGCTAATTTTGTCTAAACAGTACAGTTACTGACTTAACAAGAACTTCATTTAAAAAATTGAATTTTTTTGAAATTAATTGTTACATATAAATTTAGTAAAGTTTATACCATGCTTTCTGTTTCACTTCTTTTTATACCCCCCCTCCCCACCCCCCCCCCCCCCCCCCCACACACACACTCCCCTGCCATTTCCAAGAGACACTATTAAATTGTCCCTTACCTTTCTGAATTACAATGCCAGGCCCATTTCTAATTTTCTGCCAGTCATATTAGTCTTTGCGAAAACTTTTGAAGCGCTACAGGACGGCTGTGAGTCAGACAGAAATTTTCTCCAGGACGGGAAAATCTACAGGACAGACAAATTTTGGTTTCAACTGATAATTTAGGATTACAATTTTAGTGTTCAGATGATACTGTTTTAGTGCCTTTTTACCCAAAAACGTGAAGGCAAAAGCAAATGAAATTTTAAGAAAATGAAAAAAAATGTATATTATTAAAAATTTGCGATTGAAAAGTGTAGCAGGACAATCGTCAGATGGGCGACAATTTTTGCAGGACAAAACGAAAATTTCCCGGTTTTGTCATACAGTCCCGCAGTTTTTGCGAAGACTGAGATTACTTGACCCGGGCTGATACAAATTCAGATACTTAATGACAGTGCAGATCCAGATCCGTTGGCACTGTTTGCAAAGGCAGAGCATGTCTGGGTTTAGCTCAGCAGGACCAGGGTTAATATGTCATCTTATCTGTCAACCTGTGAACCACACTTCAGGGTATAAAGCTTGTACAATCAGCTCTTCCCACAGTTTTCAAGGAATCATTTTGGGACTTCTTTTGTATTAATAATTATAGCGCCAGATAATAGGGGGTATCAGGTCAATATTATTCTTATTTCTCCATGAAAACATGTTGTAGGTACAGATAACCCTCTTTATACCGACACTGGATACGACGACAAAATTCGTTATATTGACAATTTGACTGTCACGAAACCTTCGCTAAAGAGGTAACAATTAGTCACAAATCATGCAAGAATATTGTATTAATACTTCAAAAACATATGTTTTGGATATTTGTTAGAATTGCCTCAGTGAGGCAATTCTAACAAATATCCAAAACATATGTTCTATCAAGAAATAAGAACAAAACAGTACTTTCTTACATATGAGGGATGTTCGAAATGAATTGCTTATTTCTATCTGCAGACTTCAAATTTCAAGTTAGCCCAAAAGTACTCATTTCATGCCCTTGAAGTACTCCCCGTGGCTAGAAATGCAAAGTTTCAGCCGATGTATCCACTTCTTGAAGGCGTCACGGTACGCTGATTTGGGCACAGTAATAAGGTACTGATGAATGGCAGATCCAAGTGCCTGTCGGGACTGGTATTTCCGCCCAGCAAGGAATGCTTTCAATTTTGGAAACAAAAAGAAATCACACGGGGCAAGGTCTGGGGAATACGGGGGGTGAGGCAAAACAGTTACTTTTTCTTTCTTCAAAAACGCCGTAACTATTGCGGAGGTATGAGCTGGGGCATTGTCATGTAGAAGACGGACATGTTTAAAACCAGTGGCAGGGCGTCGTTTCTGATAATACTTTTTCAGTTTCTTCAGTACTACATCTTTGTAGTACTTTCCGGTGATGCTTTTGCCCTTTTTCACTGGCACTTTTATTGCGACTCCTTCACCAGAGAAGAAGATTGCATACAAAACTTTCTTTGTACTCAAAGAACGTTTGACAATTATTGGGCGTTTGCTGTGTTTAGTGGCCTAGATCTTATTGCTAAACTTTCTGACGGGCTCAAAATAATGGACCCAGGTTTCATCACCTGTGACGACATTGGCAAACTGCTTTTTGTCATATTTTGGAAACATTTGAAGCAGCTTTTTGGCCACTTTAACCCGTTGCCTCTTTTGCTCGTCAGTCAACAGATGTGGCACCCATCTAGCAGAAATCTTTCGGACTTTCACATGCTTCTTCAAAATAAGGTGAACCGTTGATAGTGATATCACATGCCTACCTTTCGTGCAATATCACGAACTGTAAATCTGGCATCTCCTTCAATGATTTCCTTTATTTTGGAAACGATTTCTTTACGAGATGCAGATTTTGGCCTACCTGATTTCGGTGCATATTTGATGGACTCTACACCAGACTCAAGTTTCTTTTTCCACCGCCGAACTGTGTCATAAGACACACAAGAAGGTCCAAAAGCAGTAGAAATTTCAGTCATCAGCTTCTTCAATGAACAACCAAGTTTTGAGCGAGCTTTGATGTAAGCCCGTATTTCATCTTTTGTGTCGACGCTTCTACCAACCATTTTTACTGCAGTGGTCAATGACTGCATGTATTCAAATGGCAAATTTTATGTCTTACACTTAGTCTAACATGTACATTTATATACCATTGTGTAGATATTGAATAGTCCTATACAGGTATGTATTGGTTTTTATCGTGCCCCACGTGAATATCGAGCTAGAGGACAATAAGCAATTCATTTCGAACATCCCTCGTATCAATCTGCTCATTAAGTATTCTGTACAACAGCTAATTGATTTGAATGGCAACGTCATTGGGAACAAATGCTGTCATTGTAACGAGGGTTCACTGTACTCTATAGAAGTGCCAATACCGGAAAAGGGTCTTTTTTTTGTGAGCAAATTCTTTCCTTATAGTAAAGCCATATTCAGAGGGCTTGGTGCGCAAGAAGAAAACAGGAAGTCACAAAAGTTGTTTCCCTGGTCCAAAATACTACAATAACCCTACGTCTTGGGACAGATAGGTCTTCGCAAAAAGTACAGACCCAGATCAGAAGCCACACAGAGCAGCATCTGATCAGGATCTACACTGTTTGCCATACAAAAAAAACATTTTAGACACATCAAGAGGTAGTAGAATGGACTATTTCAAATTTTAGAAGTATGGTAAGTAGATAAGGTGTCCCAATACTTGGGGTAAATAAGGTAGCAGAAAATCTACAAATGTATCCAGTCCCTTAAAAGGGGGAAAAGGCCAGCTGTGCATGTGTGGGGGTGGAATCTGCATTGTTCCTAAATTGTTCCTCTTGTATACTTCTCTCCCTCTCTGGAAGAAGGCTCAACATGACTGAATTATTGTTGATAGGGTCATTGAGCCTTAACTTGCAGAATATGAATATGAGTTCTATGGCCCAGTCAACACTATTAAGGTCATGTCCAGGGCCCAGTTGTTCAAAGCGTCGTTAGCTTAACAAGCTCGTTAAGGGTCATTTCGTTAACTGTTTTAGCGGATTCAATACACAATATTCTGATATTTTTTGCTGAAGAAATGTGAGTAGCTTTTGCAATGCAAAAGCTACTCACATTTTTTCAGCAAAAAATTTCAGCATATTTGCGTATCACTCGATGTAAATTTTAACGAATCGTTAACTAACGATGTTGTTAGCTTTGAACAACTGGGCCCAGGTGATCAGTTAACCTACTGGCATTGTTCCTGCACAGGCTTAGTCCTCTAAGTGTTTACCAATACACATGCTTTCATCAGTAACTGATAACACAGGCTTAGTCCTCTAAGTGTTTACCAATACACATACTTTCATCAGTAACTGATAACACAGGCTTAGTCCTCTAAGTGTTTACCAATACACATGCTTTCATCAGTAACTGATAACACAGGCTTAGTCCTCTAAGCGTTTACCAATACACATGCTGTCATCAGTAACTGATAACACAGGCTTAGTCCTCTAAGTGTTTACCAATACACATGCGTTCATCAGTAACTGATAACACAGGCTTAGTCCTCTAAGCGTTTACCAATACACATGCTTTCATCAGTAACTGATAACATCTCTTCTTGCATCAGCGGAAGGGGGAGATTAGCCGTAGAAATTATTTCATGATCAATCTCCATGAAACGTATGTAGCCAAGCTGGGGTTTGAACTCGGGACCCCCGCTGGATCTGCAGACAGACACATTACAAACTGTGCTATGGTGCCTGGCTCTCCTTAACAAAGTTGACTGGGCTGTAAAACTCCCAATCAAACAAACAGACAAAAAGAAACACATACATGCATACAACATTTTATTGAATAGCACCATAATAAGCGTACAGAGATACAAATGCACACATAAATATAATAAACTACCATATTTATCCTTATATTGGGACAGAAAAATCTGAGGAAACAGTCCAGACCCAAATTAACCCATTTATGTTGAGTGGACTCTTCTACCACAACTCTTTGGATTGGTCTATTTCCAATAGCAGAGTGTCTGGTTAGTTTGTTTTACAGAAATTACTGTATTTAATGCAAACAGTGGAGACCCTGATCAGATGCCGCATCTGATCTGAGTCTGCACTGTTTTGGGGGTCTCCAGACTAAAACAAATAAAGGGGACTGATACTTATAAGGGAGACAATTCTGTCAAATTTGTTTTTGCTCCCTACTGAAAAGGGGTCTACTGTATAAGGAAACGATTTGCTCGAATTCTTTCCTTTTAGAGTAGACCCCTTTTTTTCAAAAGTGGCTTGGTGTGCAAGAAAGCAAACAGAAAGTTATAAAAGTTGTCTCCCTTGTCAAAATGGCAGAAAATTTATCAAGTGTATCCATTTTCTGTACATACGGTAGCTACAGATCAGGCATCTTTTTGTTTTCAACTGAAAAATATGGTAAAATGTCCCAAAATTTTGAACCCTTTCTTCCATACTTTTTGGCCTCAATTTTGCTTTTTTATGCAGTTGTTTCTTAATAATGGTTCAGATAAGGCACTTTTTTTTTCAACTGAAAAGTACTGTAAATGTATAAAAAATTTTGAACACTTTATTCCATACTTTTTGGCCTAAATTTTGCTTTTTGTGCAGTTGTTTCTTAAAATGCTTAGAGGAATGGCAAACAGTGTAGACCCTGATCAGACTGCTCCTGAAGGAGCAGTCTGATCTGGGTCTACACTGTTTGCATGTGCCATTTTGTTGGAAACTTTGGTATTCAAACTTTTAGGACATTTATCGTATTTATACTTATCTTAATTTTCCACAAAAAAAAAAACAACATGTGACGCTTCTAATGAGTACCCACAAAACATGTGGTTGTGGTGAAATAAGAAAATAACACGTGGATATCCCCTCATATCAGGAGCCATGTTTTAGACATATTATATGGTAACCCAATGAACTTCAAAGTTAAAATTTCAGGATAACTAGGCAAAGCTCCAGGTAAGAAGAGGTATCAGGTAAATATGTTCTGGGTACTCGTTAGAAGTGCCTCACTGAAATAAGTAGCAGTATTTTTGGTTGTTTGTTTGTGTTGAGGTTTTAGGGCCCAGTCAACCCAATGGGGTCATGTCGAGCGCGGTCAGTTTACCTAACCACACGTTTACTGGGCAGGCTTAGTCCTCTAAGCGGTTAACCAGTATTGTGCGCATTCTTTCGCCAGAAACTGACAACTGCCCTTCTTGAATCAGTGGAAGGGAGAGAATGACCATAGAAAATACTTCATGATCAATCTGCACGAAAGAATGTTGCTGACCTCGGCGGGGGTTGAACCCGCAACCTCCTGATCTCCAGTCGGACGGCGCATCCAACGGAGCCACCGAGGCCAGCCAATATTTTTGGTTGAAAAAGTGCGTTATCTAAAGCTGTGCTATGGTAAGGTCATCAAGATGTCCTTGGATTTACATTAATTTCAGTTACCGTATTTGACCTAATTAACACATTATACACTTATAGTTTTTCAAAATTACTGGGAAAACTTGTGGTAAAATATGTTTCTACCTACTAAAGGTACACTTGAAAAAAATATCAGGAAAGGATTTATTTGATGATTTTTATGCGATTTTTTTTTTTCTTCTAATTTTCTTTATAAAAGCATAGGTTAAGGGTACTCATTTGAATTGCATTGACAGATGATGCAATTCAAATGGGTGCCCACAACATATGCCTTTACAAAGAAGCAAATAAAAATACATGACTACGAAAGTGCTTGACTGTGGGCTTATTGGGGTATGTGCAGTACGAGACTGGACCTCCTGCAGAGTTCAGGCATGTTTCCATGTGCTGTCTGTCACACGAGTGGGCAGCAACAGCATCTTCTGCAGTGGCTGCAAGCACTGGGTGCACAAGAAATGCAGTGGGCTCAAGCGCTTGAAAAAGGACCCTGACTACAGATGTACATGGTGCCAGGGAACTGCACGCCCCTTGGATGGCAGACCACAGAAGGAAGTCCAGGTCGGACCTGACAAGCTTGAGGTGGTAGCTTCCATTTGTTACTTAGGAGACATGCTCTCAGCAGCAGGTGGCTGTAAACTTTCAACCACAACACGTGTGAAAACCGCCTGGAAGAAGTTCAAGGATCTGCTGCCAGTCTTCTCTTCATGCCACCACTCTTTCAAAACACATGGCCATGTGTACAGCTCTTGTGTGCAGAGCGCAATGCTCCATGCCAGCAAGACTTGGCCATTGACAAAGCCGAACCTCCAGCGTCTGCAGCAAAATGACAAGGCAATGATCAGACAGATCTGCAATGTCAGGCCGCAAGACATTGTCACCACCAGGTCCAATGAGCTACTTGTGCGGCTTGGCATTGAGGATCTGGACCTCATTCTGAAGGAGAAGACTCCGATGGTATAGAATGTGGAACGCTCCAGTTGTGCAATCAAGACAGCCTTTGACAAACAGGTTGATGGAAATCGTGGGCCTGGGAGGCATAAAATGACATGGAAGCAGCTGACAGAGAGAGATTGCAGAGAGTGGAAGCTCTCTGCTATCAACCCTCATGATAGACGTACCTGGAGATCAGGTGTGAAGTCTGCCATGTGTGCAGCAAGCCAGCTATCTGGAAAGGGCCCACTGATGTGGATGTTGCCCCTGCACCTGCACGTTAATCAAAAATCCGATTATGATGATGATTATGTGCGGTAATTAGATCTAATACAGTATCTTGGGTCAGTATTATGGTGAAGAATTCAGGTGTCCAAATATTTTGGATAATTACAGAAAATGCAATAAAACTAACAAGTTTGCATATCTGCCCAGTCTGATGAGAGTCTGTGCTGTTCACTAACAGAATCTTTAATGTTCATACAGTGTGTTAGTGATCACTGTAGACCCTGATCAGACTCCAAGTGCAGGCTGATCTGGGTCCGCACTGATTGCCTAAGTTGTATGGTCATTTTCTATTTGGACTCTCATATATTCAGGGATCTCAACTGGAAAAGCTTGTGCTACTGGATAGATAACCAGATCATAACTTTGGGGAGAAATAAAAATAAGAAAAAGAATTCATGTTGATAGTTTGCTTATTTACAGGCTTAACAAGTATTAGCTTTTATAAAAAAAACTTGGTCTATGCTCAGCATATTGTATGCTGAGTATAGACCAGGCTTTTTAGTGCAAGCTAAAATTTGGTTACAATAACTTTGAGCATTCCATGGAAAATAGCAATGGACCAGTCCATGACCTTTCATTAAGTGCTGGTGGAGCAATAACAAATACTAAGATTGTCTACACCTGTGGGCATAGACAAAAATACAGATACTGTAAGCTGTGACTTGTGCAAAAATGAAGCAGACAAAGTTATATTGTTTTGTATTTTTCAGAGAATATAAAACTTCATATTGCAGGTAAATTGTCCGCTAGGCAGATGATTCACATGAAATGCCAAGCTTTATTTACCTTAAAATAATAGAACTATTCAAAATGCCATCTGCTGCAGTAATTATGGGCATTTTAAGGGTTTTACAATCCAGTTTGCTTTCATTTCACCAATCCCTTTCTACAAGGGGCTTACTCTAAAAGGAATGAATTGCTACCCTTGACTCCTGTACAACCCTCCTACATTTCAATTGCTGGGGTATAAACATCAATACCATATTTATCCTAAATATTTGGCTACCTTAATGATGAACTGTTTCCAAAATTTGTCAATTAGCATCAGTTATTACAAGGAAATTGAGTATTCTAGCAACAAAACTGGAAAAAACACATTAACACTAAAATTAGTTACAACATCAGAAAGCTTCAAAATGCTAAATGTCACAGCAGACAGTGTATTTAAACAGATTTCTGTCCCACAATGCAGCATTCTGTGAAGTCGAGAGATTTTTATTTTTTTTTTTTGTTTAAAAAGTTAAAATTTTAATAGTTTTACTTTTTAAAATATCAAATGAGGAAAGCAGAATACAATGTAACATGGTATCTAGTCTTATCAAAATACTATTCTAAATCATAAAAACAAGGAAAATACCTGATTTTAAGTAAATTAAAAAAAAAAAAAGTTTCAAAACAGTTAAAATACAGTATAATGCCACGAACTTTGACTAAACCCAATATGTCTGTCCCCTTACCCCAACCAGAGGGGTAAAACATATTGTTTTCAGTCTGAACCCTGTTAGCACTAACTTTGGCATTGGTGTGACAATTACTTGTTTTCATCACCATTGAAGGGATACGTCACTGGGACAAGCTTTTGCGCTGATTATATTTTGATGACTGTGACCTGTTTTTCAAGGTCAGCACAGGACAAATACATGTGTTGTCAAATTTATATCAAATTCACTTACAGTTTCTTGTGTGCAAGAAATCTCTTGAATCAGCCAGAACATTTGCAACAAACAATTCGATATGCCTTACAGCAGATTAGATTTTGGTGACCTTGAGCTCAATCTGAAGGTCAGTACAGGACAAAACGTGTCAAATCTCCCTAAAATTTACCTGCAAGATATCTCTTGACCTGGTTTGCAGATTTTCATCAAACTTGCAGGAATATATCAGAGGAACAGTTTTTATACCTGATTGAATTTTGGTGACCATGACCCCATTTTCAAGGTCAATACTAGACAAACTGTGTCAAATTTCCATCAAATTTATGTGGCAGTGGTGGGAGGGAAAAGGGGAGCATAGATTTGCTCTAAAAAATAGGTCTTGTATTTTGTTTTTAGTATTTTTTCAGAAACATCTCATGCACACTGTCTCCTTATGGTAGTTGCAAAAAATGTCAAGTCATTTTCTGGGGAAAACAAGATAACTATTTGAAAATGTCATCTGCTAAATTTTTAACTTAGCAGACTAAGCATTAAAAACTGGGGCCAGTATAATAGTATGTATAACTTTGCATGAACTATTTACACAAATATCAGATGAAGGATTGTATGAATAAATGTTTGTCTTTAAATGGAAGACATATGAAATCATTTTAACCCGTAAAGCACCAAGAAAAACTGCATCTGAAAATGTGGTCTGCTGAAAATTCTTGCAAACTTTTCAAACCTATTTTTGCATACAGGCAAACAGAGTGGACCCAGTTCAGACTGCTCCTAAAGGAGCAGTCTGATCTGGGTCCACACTGTTTGCAAAAATGACTTTTACAATCAAAAGCAGATGACAAAGCAGACGACAATAGTTGTGACTGGCGCTTTAAGGGTTAATATGTGGTTGTTGTTAATCTGGTAACCAAATGCATGAACTCCTAATGTTGGTGTAGTATATACAGCAATCGCTGATCCTCCCAACCCCCTCCTTCCCCATTCCAGCTGTGTGTGTGAGTGTGTGCTCACTCATGAACTCCTTAAGTCGGTGTATGTACATCTATCACTAATTCCTCAACCCCTCTCCCAACACTGTGTGTGTTTCCATGTGTGCGTGCATGTGTGTGTGTGTTTGAGATGACCAATCATACAGATATGATGACTACATGAATGTCTGGAATGTTACAGTTCTTGACTAGGCTTATCATATTTTGAGTATCTAAGTATAACATGAATTCAACATGATCAGTTAACCTTCAGCTTCATCACTTCTAATTCAGCAGATGACAAACTGATGACATTTTTCTCCTTTTCCCCAGAAAATAGATTATGCCCTTTCATGCAAATTGTCTCCTTAGGAGACAATTTGCATGAAATGCCCAAGCCTATTTTCTGGGAAAATTCAGAAAATATCTTAAAATGTCTGCTGAAATGTTTACCTAGCATGCTTAATATTAAATGACCAATCAGCATATGATTCCCTCCTTATAGAAATTGACCTAATAACTAATGCCACTGACCAGTGTAGACACAAATCAGACTACATGAGGGTCTTCACTGATTATATGCTAATAGAATCTATAAAATTCATACATTTTGTGAGTTGACGAGTGCAGAATATGACCAGACTGTGCAGATATGCAGGCTGATCAGAGTCTATGCTGGTTTTGTATGTGATAAGGTTGTTTTCTACCCAAAGGCTAAATATACATGTAAAAGTTTAAGCTGAAAAGCCATTCCTGGCCTATGTGTTCAACAGATAAGGCCCTCCAAACAGGAACTCCAGGGATCAATTTTAGCACTTGCTAACTTGCTAAATGCTGGTTTATTTCCTCAAAAAGCAAGCTGCAATTTCCATCACTTGCTAATTCTAGCAAGTTGGAAAGATACTCTTTAATTGGCAGAACCTGAGGCATTGTTGCTGAAGTTTTGCAATTTCTTTTCCAAAAGCAATGATGATATTTTTCTTATTTTTCCCAGAAAACAGATTTTGACATTACATGCAAATTGTCTCCATAGGAGACAATTTGCATGTAATGTCAAAACCTGTTTTCTGGGAAAAATAAGAAAAATATTCTAAAATGTCTGTTGAAATTTTTACCCAGAGTGCTAAGGTTTAAAGCCACATTTAACAATGTTTATAAGTGTGAAAAAGCAAGTTGGCTGAAAGGTTTAGCAAGTAAAAAATAATGCCACTTGCTAATTTCAGCAAGCTGTCAAAAAGGTTAAATTTGAACCCTGAACTCATGAGAAATTATCAATGTATACACAAATCAGCATGCACATCAAAACTGTCTGATCAGGTTCTATGCTGTTTACTAATATAATCCACACTTGTGACCTAATAGCATGCTGGATAAATATTTCAGCCGACATATTGAAATATTTTCCTTATATTTCCCAGAAAACAGGATTTGACCTTTCATGCAAATTGTCTCTTAAAGAGACAATTTGCATGAAATGTCAAGTCCTCATCAGATTGCCATCTTCTTAATTTGCCCATAGAGCGGTAAAGGAAAATAATACGTTAGCAACTAGTGCTGAATCTGTCCAGAATGGGCAAATGCACAAACTAATCTGAGTCAATGCTGACTGCAAATGTCATAAGGTTATTAATAACTATTTGAGGATGCTTAGATGCACATTTTTAGCTGATTTCTTTACTGCAATGAGATGTATATGAACAAAAAAAAAAAAAAAAAAAAAAAAAAATCTGCAACAGTATGGGTCTATGTTACTCATATATGAATGAATGCACGACAAAACCTACAATAAGACTTAAAATGACCAGCAAAGACTCAGATCAGCCTGCATATCCCCACAGTCTGATCAGAGCCTTCTCTGATTGCAAATGCCTTCTACAGCCTCCAGGCTATCCAAAAAGAGATAAACGAGAACCCTTGTCATACTGGGTGGATGTATAAGCTGATCCAAGTCTTTGCTGGGCACAAATGCCCTTTTGTTGGTTTTGTCGTGCACTGGCTCATATGTAATGAAGTGCAATGTACATGCATTTCTACATAACTGAGCCAAGGCAAAGCAACCTGCAATACTCAGCGAAGACTCGGGTCAGCCTATTCATCTGCTCAGGCTTCATTCTATTCATCCACTCAGGCTGATCCCCAGGCAGCATTCTACGTAAATCTATATCAGGCTGTCATCGGCCCGTCAGGGTAGCTGACGGGCCGATAACAGCCCAATGTAGATTTACGTAGAATGCTAGCTGGGTCAATCTTCACTGTCTGCCTGAAGATGCTTTGGGTCCTTAGCTGCCCACAGAGTGCCCTTTGAAGTGTCTGCTCGGACTGTGCAGATGCACAGGCTGGGATTACCTTAGTCTTTGCTGGGAGCACATGCAATCTTGTAGGATGCTGGGCCCTGGTTCAATAAGAATAAATGTAACACACTAACTGAATAAGCAATGTTCTACAATATAAAAAGACATTTGATGCGCAACGCACGAAAAAGGCGTAATGCAATTTGCGGACAAAGTAGGCCCAGATCACCGTGCACATGTGTGCAGTCTAATCTGGGCATTTTCTGTTTGTCGACATATACTACAGTATCCACTGATTCTGTAAGCGGACAACGAAGGCCCGCTTATTATGCGCAGGCTGATCAGGGCCTACGTTGTCCACAAATTACATAAAGGCTCTTTTTATGTGTTGCGCACCAATTAATAAAATGGCTGCATCAATCATAAAGACATCTTTGAGTACATAAAGATGCATGTGTACAGATCAAACTATGTTCACATACTCATTAAACCCTTGATACCTTTGAATTTGTATGTTCCAATTTATGATCCCTTTTAATAGACAATAAAGGTCCAAATCAGATTGCCCAATGAACAAGCTGATATAGCCTTAACCGTCTTCATATATATAAAACTCATCTTTTTGTTTGGCATGATTAAAATGAAAAGCAGGTGAAACAGGACAAAAATATTTAAATTGAGATACATATTGTGTCACAGACACTAAAATATGAGATAAAAAAACAAAATGCATAAAAAAAATTGTCACTACAGAAAATGTAAATGCTTTATTCCATACCTTTTCGGCCTAAATTTTGCTTTTTATGCAGTTGTTCCTTAAAATACTTACTGGAATGGCAAACAGTGTAGACCCAGATCAGACTGATCCTTCTGTAGACCCTGATCAGACTGCTCCTGGGTCTGCACTATTTGCATATGCCATTTTGTAAGAAACTTCATGTACAAAATTTTAAGACATCTACCATATTTCAAGATAAAAATGATCATCCAACAAATGTTTTTGTCCTTTTAGAGGTTATTTTTCCATGTTTTTTTTGTTTTTTTTTTGATATCCAGCAGTTTTTATCAAAACAGTCACGTATATGTTGCTGAGTAAGAAAGGTGGCATGGGCAGTTAAATATGCCATACACTTTTTTTTTTTTTTTTTAATTTAAAGGGTTCACCTTTCTATGAAAATTCAGCTTCAAGACACTGAAAGTTTGGTAAATGTCCAAAAACTTCGTACACCAAAGTTTCTGCCAAAATGACATGCAACAGTGCAGACCCAGTTCAGGCTGCTCCTGAAGGAGGAGTCTGATCAGGATCTATACTATTTACCACTCCACTATGTATCCTAAGAAACAATTGAATAAAAAGCAAAAAAAAACCGTATGGAATAAATGTTTGAAATTTTAGGACATTTACTGTACACAAAAACTGCCTGTTACATCAAACACCACATCTATCCTAGATATTTGGACACCTTAACTGCATACCCTGCTTGCAGACAGATAGAGGAAATGATGAAAACTACCGGTATACAATGTATATCCCAATGACACATTTCATCATTGAGGGGTATAATAAAATACATGTATTAAAATCTTTCATCACGAAAACATGCCTATATAATTTTGACCCCCTTAAACCCCACTTTTGTATAGTAAAACTGGGGTTTATAGGGGTATGCATTATTTTTCTTATTTCTGCTCAAAACATAGATTGTGGGTACTTGTTAGAACCGCCTCGCCGTGGCGGTTCTAACGAGTACCCACAATCTATGTTTCAAGCAGATATATGAAAAATATCAAAGTTTTTTTTATCTGAAAATTTTCAGTTTTTGGAGGTGAGATTTTCTATATATTTGAATAGGCATGTTTTCATAATGTAAAAACAAGCCGAGGCGGTTCTAACAAGTACCCACAATCTATGTTTTTGAGAAAAAAGGCAAATAAAGTATACCCCTGTGAACCCCAGTTTTACTATATAAAAGTGGGGTTTAAGGGGGTCAAAATTATATAGGTATGTTTTCGTGATGTAAATTTTGAGTTTCCTATATTTGGTACACAAAATACTTGGTGGAATGGCAAATAGTGCAGACTCTTGATCTGAGTCTGCATTGTTTGCATATGCCATTTTGTCTTATTTCTCTACAATTATGTATGTTGTAGCACTCATCAGAAGTGCTTCACTAAGGCTATCCTAATGAGAATCTACAAGATACATTTTTGTCTGGATGCAGCAGAATGCAATGCACCAAAAAGGAAGCAATGCTCATGATCAAACTGCACAAATGGTTGGATAGTTGGACTGGAGTTAACCAGCCTAGTCAACACTATTTAGGTCATGTGGAGTTGGTCAGTTCGCCTAACCTGAGCAGGCTTAGTCCTCCAAGTGGTTAACCAGTACTTGTGCACATTCTTTCACAAGAAACTGACAACTGCCCTGCTTGAATCAGCAGAAAGGAAAGAATGACCTTAGAAAATATTTCATGATCAATCTCCGAGGAAGAATGTTGCCAGACCCCATGAATGACCATAGAAAATATTTCATGATCAATTTCAATGAAAGAATGTTGACCTCCTGATCACCATTTGGATTCACATCCAATTGAACCACCCAGATTGGCCTTGTATCTGGAGATATGTCATCCTGAGACCTCCTTTTCTCATGCCAGAGCTTAAATGTACACACCAACAAAATGAAAAGAAAGGATTTACCATAATCACCCTAAATATTCTGACATATCAACTCTTATTAACTCATATTAACTCTGTAAGAAACTTTTTTCAACTGAAAAATATTGATATTTTTCTTATTTCTCTATGGGGGTGGTCAGGTGTGGCAAAGGTGTCATGTACCTTATATCACTGGGGCATCCAACTGATATAGATGTACAGTTGGGTAAGGCCTGCTATCCTTGTAGAAGGTAAGGGTAGAGGGGGAATGTTTTATTTCTTCTATTTCTTCACTTTCATTTCTGTTTCTCTTTCTTCCCTGTCCCTCTCTTTTTAATCTCCTCCTCTATCTCTTTTCTCCCTTTCTCTGGGAGATGACACAAAATGACCCACAAGGGTTGACGTGTCATTAAACCCCAACACAATCAATCAATCTTATTTCTCCATGGAAACATGTTGTGGGTATATATTAGAAGTGTCTCACTGTAGACCCTAATCTGCATCTGATCTGGGTCTACACTGGTTGCTCAGGCCTGTCTCTCAAAATACTTAGGGTAACTATGGTACTGAACATAAATACATGTAATCCTAAAAACTGGGACATATTATATACTTACCATACTTGTCCTAAAATTTTAGATAGTCCATTCTACTACTACTTGATGTGTCTAAAATATTGCTGTATGTATGGCAAACACAGTGGACCCTGATCAGATGCTGCAGAACTGATCTGGGTCTACACTGTTTGCAAAGGCTATCTGTCCCAATACACAGGGTTATTATGGTTGGCAAACATGTTCACGCACACACAAATTCTTTCTATGTAATATTTGGCTTCTGCATTTAACATGAGGCTTCTTCAAGCAGTATAGCTTCCGACTTTATCGCAAATTAAAACCCTCCAAATACACTATCTCTCAAAATTGTTTTGCTTTCATAAAAGCTATCAACAATTTATGATGACCCATGTTGCACCCTTGAGCAAAATGGGAAAATATTCTTTTACTTTATACCAGCAGAAATGCTGTATAAAATCTTGTCTATTACATAAAGACTATATATTATATATCTGCAGCTATTTTTAGTAGTATCGGAAGAAATATTTCCTCTAAGAGGAAAGAAATATTTCCCTTAAAGCACTATCACACCATGCAATAAGTTAAAATGACATAATGTCATAAAACTTGCTGGCATTAGTTGAAAACATTGGAAGACCACAAAACAGAATCTGAAGGAAATAAAAAATCGATATTATGATATATAATATATAAGTTAATACACTGATCTAAGTTCATGCTCAAGGCATGTATCAAAAGGCTGGTTTCTTTTGGAGGGGATTATATGATCACTGTCTCAGAACAGCCTCTGTATGGCTAACTGGTTTCACAATATTAAGGAAGGCAACTAAAGATCATTGGTAATATGTCATCAACAAAAGATTTCTCTTTTTTTTTTTTTTTGATCACAGGTTACCAACTGTATTTACCTTGTTTCTCAAAAAGTTTGATAAATTATGACACACACAAGCGCACGCTCACACTCATGCACACACACACACACACACAATTAGCAAATGTTTCTATGCACAGCTACCCCCTTTTCCCAAAAATAGATAACACAAATATATGAGGGGAACTGACATTCAGAGGGAGGCAACTCTGTCAAAATCATTTTGTCTCCCTTCTGAAAAAGGTCCACACTAAAAGGAAAGAATTTGCTCCCCCTGGGGGCAGATTTTTTCCTTTAGAGTAGACTTTTTTCAAAAGGGATATTCAGGAAAAGAAAAAAGAAGTCATAAAAGTTGCCTCCCTTGTCAAAAATGATGGAAATCTACAAAGTATATTCAGTCCCCTTAACTACTGTCCCTTTTCTTTTGATGCAGCTTTGAGAGTAGACCCCTTTTCATAAGGACGAGATGCAGTTCTAAATTATTTATGTGGAATGTACAAGATCATATTTGCACCGGAACCAAAAAACTCCTGAATGTGCTGGTATCTACATATAGTTTTCTTATTTCTGCACATAAACAAGTTGTGAGTACTCGTTAGAAGCATATGCCAAAGAATTCTAATGACTACAACAAAATATGTTTTCACAAAGAAATGCTTTTTATGCAGTTGTGTCTAAGAATATTTAGTCGAATGGCAAACAGTGTAGACCCTGATCAGACTGTTCTTTCAGGAGCAGTCTGATCTTGGTCTTAACAGTTTGCATATGCCATTTTGTCCGCAGCTTAGCTGTATAAAATTTTAGGATGTTTGATGTACCTACAATGTTTTGTTTTTTTTAGAGAGAAACAAGAAAAATATTTATTTAGATACTCCTCAACTTGAGCTATAGGTTGAGACCTAGCTGCACAGTACTGTTAGATCTTTGGCAGTCTGAATATGGGAAAATACTCTTTTCCAGCCCTTCCCTCCACCCCCCTGCCACTCCCCTTATGGCTTATACCTGCTTTACACAAACAGCAACACTAGTTTTTGTACTGTCCAACTAACAGGTTAAGACCAGTTACAATACCTACTCCAGCCCACAACCCTCCTTCAACTTAACAGGTCTCTCTGCTTGGTTGCATATGCTGGTCAGCACTTGTTTTTGCATCATCTAACTTCCAAGAGAAGGGTCGTTAAGGAGGACTATTTGATGATAATTCCAAGATAATTTTTCTTATTTCTCCATTAAAACATATGTTGTGGGTACTCATTAGAAATGTCTCACAGAGGCACTTCTAATGAGTACCAACAACACATGTATGTTTCTATGGAGAACTCGAGAAAATTACACCAGAATTATAATCAAATAAATGTACTCCTCTTTAAAAATTCCTCTGCTTCCACGAAAGGCTATAACCAGTTACTACAATAGGTCAATCCCAGAGAGTTCAAAGACTCATAGCTCCAGACAAGGCATTTATTTTTCAATACAAAAGTACTGACATTTTTTTTCTTATTTCCCCACAAAAACATATGATGTGGGTGTTCATTAGAAGCACCTCAATGAGGTGCTTCTAATGAGTACCTACAACATATATTTTCACTGAAAAATAAGGAAAAAATTAACTTGTAACTCCCTCTTATCTGGAGCCTTGGTAACTAAATAAATTTGAAGCATTTTTGTTTATCATGAGAAATTCTAGTTTTGAAGAGTATTGAGTCTACACGATACTGGGTATAAAGAAGGGGCATATAGCCGTAGATTCTCACAAAGAAATTGATACATTTATGTCTCTCTTCAAAGTGGGATTTATCTGTGGAGAGATTATCAGCACAGCCGGGGCAGCGGAATGTCCATCTTGAGGTCACCTGGAAAAGAGTGAATGAATATGCCTTACTATCATCCACTTAATTGAAAAAAAAAAAAAAAAAAAAAGAACTATTTTTCTCCTTTCTTTCAGCTGTGAAGTTATATTTTCCTGCAACACTGACCACCAGCAGATAAACTGTGCATACAGTCGAATCCCAATAGTTGAACACTGATGGCTCATTCACCATTTCTAATTCGAACTCGGTTTTGAGTCCCAACAAAATTCTTCCGATAGATCAAGCAAACAATATTTAAGGAAGCTTTCTTATTTCATTATGAAACTGTATGTTGTGTGTACTCATTAGAATTGCCTCTTCGAGGCAATTCTAATGAGTACACTCAACATACAATTATTGTGTAGAAGATCGATAGATTTCCCAGAATTAGCGATATTTGCTTCCTGACCTGGCGCCATGATTAACCTTCATTGGTTCGAACTACCCATGGCTCGAACAATTTTCCATGGTCCCAAAGGTGTTCGAGCCATTGAAATTCGACTGTATTTATTAGATCACAGGACTACATTTACTGTAAATTTCCAACAATTTGCACAGTTCAACAGCACATACAAATCCTAAAATTCTTAACACTTTGACTACAGAAAAAGATTGAAACACCAAATTCAAATATTTTTTTTTGCACATTTACAATCTTTTAATCACAATCACATTTGACAACAAAGGAAGTGTTTATTACTTTTTTACTATTACATTAATATCTCACTAATGCTAGTTAGAAGATATGATTGACACTACCTCTAAAACACTGGGTGGGGTGGGCCTTGTACTGAAAATATTTTGAAATATTATCCAAGACATTTATCAGCTATTAAAATCTATCCTGCATTCAAGAGAAATACATATTTACCCATTTTAGACTGAATAAACTCTCCCAACACAATACACCGGGAGAGAGGAGTATCAACTTTAGGTATATCTGGCTGAGTGATTTAGATATTCCTGGAGAAAAATGGCTAAATTATTTGCAAACACTGGAAACCCTGATCAGATGTAGCAGTTTGCCCCGGCCTGTCCGTCCGTATACTTAGAATAAGTATGGTAATTTCTTCTTTAACCCTGGTCCTGAACCCAGATGTGCCCCACTTTTGCAAACGGCATAAATCCAGATCAGTTGGCTTCTTCTGAAGCTTACTGATCTGGATCTGAACTGTCTTTAAGTATGTGAATATGTATCAACAACCTGGATTATGTAATCTGATTGGATGACAATTAGAAGTGGGCGTAGCATCTTAATTTATTCAGTGTGGCAAGGCTTAACCTGGTAATGGTTATTACTTTTACGGGAGGTTTTCTGGTAATGTGGGATATGAAGAAATCCATACTATTGGCTGAAAATTAAAAGTGGGCAGGGCATCTTAATTTGGTCAGCATGGAAAGGGTTAACAATGTAATGGTTCTTACTTTTACGGGAGGTTTTCTGGTAATGTGGGAAACAAGGAAATTCATTGCAATATCTTCACAGTTGATGTACTCGTCCACTTTGTCACGAATGGCTTGTGGCATCACATAACTATACAGGTATGCATAATACTGAAACAAAGGAGAGAAATACTATCAGCTCTGAGGCAGCAATATACAAAACCTCATTATAATACTGTTTACTATATAAGTTATAAATAGACTGATTTTCATTGGCTCAGATCCGCCTTCATAGATCATGATATACACTGGCTTGCGCGCACTTTCCAGTGTATATATGCCGACATCTATGCACCCTTTTAATATAAATGGGGTCTGGTGTTGATTGTTATTGCCACATTATCAAGAGAAAAGACAAACTGTATAATAAAACAATTACTGATTACTGGGGTATTGGATATGACATTCATATCCACCACTATAAGCCAATAGTGACCTCTGCTATCACCTTGGTCAAAACTGGTATTCTTGGGCGGATATCATGTCACATCCAATACCTCAGTAGTCAATAATTGTATATTACCATAAATGTTATACAGGATATAATGCTATCAAGCAATTGCTCATAAAGAGATTCTAAAATTAATGACCCTCAAAAACAATGAACTGAAAAAAAAAATGAAAAGTCAAAGTGTCAAGATTTTTGGCCAGACTAGCTAGTAATGGCCAGTTAGTATTTATCAATGACCCTCATATTTCCCTGTCATTTCTAAACATTTTATAAATCATTAGAAAAAGTGACATCCATAAAAATATATTTTTTTATTTCTCCATGAAAACAGAAGCTGTGAATATCACAGTAGTGAGGCTCTTCTAATGAGTACCCACAGCATATGTTGTCATGGCATAACAAGAAAAAATCAATTTTTGCTTGCAAAGTGATGTAGTCTAAATTATTATAATGTCATTCACGTTTTACCAGCCAGCCACAGCATTCATGGGACTTGTTAAGAAGGAGTATTTGGTGATAGATGTAATTCCAAGATATTTTTTCTTATAAGTACATTTCCATTACCCAGGTGAGGTGCTTCTATTGAGGGTTGACCATGCATGAGCTCGTTAAGCTAACAATGCCTTCAACAACTGGGCTCTGAACAATAAATTTTCTTAAACATTACTGTCCCAAAAAGCTACTATATTTTCATGTTACAAATGATATTTTACCTTTGACACCACAGCTCTATTTCTTTTTTTATGATTTTTTTTTTTTAAATAAAATATTGATATTTTTCTTATTTCTTATGTTGTGATTCTCATAAGAAGTGTCTCACTGAAGTGCTTCTAAAGAGTACCCACAAAATATGCTTTTGAGAAGAATTACCTTGAACATTTAATTTTACAGTCAACCTTCATTATACTGATATTCGATACAACTACAAAATTCATTATACTGACAGTTTGACTACCATAGAAACCCTATCTTAAGAGGTGACAGTTAATCAGAAATTATGTAGGAACATTATTATTCAATACTTCAAGCAACACATGTTTTGGATATTTGTTAGAATTGCCTCACTGAGGCAATTCTAACAAATATCCAAAACATACATTTATTGCATATCATTCTGCTCATTAAGAATTGTGTACAACAACAAATTCATTTTAATGGCAATATCTTTGGGAACAAATGCTGTCATTTTAACGAGGGCTCACTGTATTTAAGTTGGAGTTTTACAGTTCAGTCAACACTATTCTGGTTACGTTGATCCGGTCAGTTAACCTACTTACACTTTTCCCAGGCAGGCTTAGTCCTCTAAGCTGTTCATCAGTACACACATCAGTGCACACATTTCATCAGCGCACACATTTTGCCACTAACTGACAATGGACATGGAATAAAGAACATCAGAAATGGACTGTGCCATGAGAAAATTTGTCTTTGGGTATATGCATACAGCAAAAGCCTAGATCAGATTGCACAGCCTTGCAGTCTGATCAGGGCCTTTGCTGTCTGCAAACAGAGTCATTGGATAGTATAGACATAAGTCTAGTAGAGTCAGTATCAGGTTAATAGTTTTCTTATTTCTCCACAAAAACATATGTTGCGGGTACTCATTAGAAGCGCCTCACCGAGGCGCTTCTAATGAGTACCGACAACATATGTTTTCGTGGAGAAATAAGAAAAATGTCAAAATACTTTTGGATTGAAAAAAGTGCCATAACTACAGCTATGTATAGAATGTTTCAATGTAGATCAAATGCCTAGATGAGACTTTGCACATGTGCTGAATGATGTGTTCGCATATTTTGAGCATGCTCGAAGGTACTTTTTCGCCTGATATGGCAAATATAAGATTTTACCTTATGGAAAAAAGCAGCACCAGTTAGCACCATTGACATTTCACAGGAGTAGTTAGAGTTGTACAGCCATGACGTATGGTTGATGTCCCAGGCATGGTAGCGACCAGGAAACCCCACCACTCTGTCCCTTTCTTCTCGCCATACCCTGAAATAAAGTAAGATCATCTGACTCAGAAGGTGACGTAGTCATAGTTCATTGATTGATTGATTGTGTTGAGGTTTTGCGGCCCAGTCAACCCAATGGGGTCATGTCGAGCGCGGTCAGTTTACCTAACCACACGTTTACTGGGCAGGCTTAGTCCTCTAAGCGGTTAACCAGTATTGTGCACATTCTTTCGCCAGACACTGACAACTGCCCTTCTTGAATCAGCGGAAGGGAGAGAATGACCGTAGAAAATATTTCATGATCAATCTCCACTTAAGAATGTTGCCGACCTCGGCGGAGGTTGAACCTGCAACCTCCTGGTCTCCAGTCGGACGGTGCATCCAACTGAGCCACCGAGGCCAGCAGTGTTTATGAAGCATTAAGAATTTCGATTTTAACCCTTAACATGCCAAACACAAATGCAGAAGTGACAATTTTTATTCATTTTTCAGAGAAATCATGTACTGACATTTTTTATGTGAAGTGTCAGGATGACAGATAATTCACATGAAATGTCAAGACTTGTTTTGTCTGAAAAGTAAAAATAAACACAAATTTTAGAATGTCATCTGCTACAAATTTTGCTAGGCAACAATTTTATAGTATACTTGTTCTACTCACCATGGCATTTTGCTTATAAAAGAAATTCTGAATACTTTTTACCATGCTGCAGAAAAACAGCAAAAGCATTTAACCCTTGTCATGCTGAATAAATTAAAATGCTAGGCCCACTTCTAATTTTCAGCCAATCAGATTGCTTGATACGGATTGTTGCTATAAATTTACATACTTAATGACAAACAGTGCAGATCCAGATCAGTTGGCTTCTTCAGAAGCCCACTGATCTGGATCTACACTGTTTGCTAAGACTGGGCATGTCGTGTTCAGCATAGAAAGGGTTAAGAATTTTTCCCCCAAAATTGTGTAAATACCGTTTGACTACTAGCTGATGTGTAAAAACTGCTGGATGAATGGAAAACAGTGCAGACCTATACCAGATGCCGTAATTAGCCGCATCTGGGTCTACAGTTTTCTCAGGGCTGTCTGTCCCATAGGATAAATATGTTCAGAAAGCATTATTTTTTTTATTGTCAACAGTAAGCAAAAGAGGTTCAAAAGCTTACATACCTAAAACCGAACACAATTTCATCATGTCTTAAATGTGCGTCATCATCAATACTGAGAATGGCCTCCGTCTCAATGGCTTCAAAGGGAAGGAACCGATTATTTAGACTGTTCTTTTTCATCTTCACAACCTGAAAATACAATGTATCAGATAACATAGCCCAACAGGGATATTCTGGCTCAAGATTAGTATGGGCCAATGGTCCATGTCCCAGTCATATCTATGCATTCTTAAAAACTCTGATGGGCGATTAGAAAATTTGATGGGCCTTGGAAAAAAATGGATGGGCCCAAGAATCCTTAATGCCCATTCTAGAGCAAAATAAACCCTAGATTTGGATTGCTAATGATAAAGGCCCAGTCAAAAATGATATTAGAATCATTCTATCATTGGAACCTCTTACAAAACAGATCCGGAAATATCCCTGGACCAAGATAAGGCATTTCTGTCAGCCAAAACAGTCATTTTTTTCTTATTTCTCCACAAAAGAAAACAAGAGCTGTCGTAGGACAGCGTAGCTCGCCTGCTGGGTACATTTTATATTGTAACATTTTTATCATTAAGAAAATCAAAATGAAATAATCTATGAAATAATTTTCAAGTTATATGGCGAAATCATTCAACCATATAATATAGGTCACACTGTCCTAGATGTATTTGTATGTAAATCATTTTGTCACATAGATATAATAATCCAGGTATGACAATTCTCCATGAAATAGTAATAAAAATAAAAGGCAAAATCACTGAAGCATGAAATATAGGTCATAATGACCTAGATATAGTAAGTGGTCATTCATTGGGTCACATGGAACTAATATCCCAGGTGTGACATTTATCCAACAAATAGTATTCAAGATATAAGGCAAAATCACTGAACCATGAAATATAGGTCTCACCAACAGAGATATATTTTGACGTCAATAATCGGGTCACAAGGAACTAATATCCCAGGTGTGACATTTATACAACAAATAGTATTCAAGATATAAGGCAAAATCACTGAACCATGAAATATAGGTCACAATGACCTAGATATAGTAAGTGGTCATTCATTGGGTCACATGGAAGTAATATCCCAGGTGTGACATTTATCCAACAAATAGTATTCAAGATATAAGGCAAAATCACTGAACCATGAAATATAGGTCACAATGACCTAGATATAGTAAGTGGTCATTCATTGGGTCACATGGAACTAATATCTCAGGTGTGACATTTATCCAACAAATAGTATTCAAGATATAAGGCAAAATCACTGAACCATGAAATATAGGTCACAATGACCTAGATATAGTAAGTGGTCATTCATTGGGTCACATGGAAGTAATATCCCAGGTGTGACATTTAACCAACAAATAGTATTCAAGATATAAGGCAAAATCACTGAACCATGAAATATAGGTCACAATGACCTAGATATAGTAAGTGGTCATTCATTGGGTCACATGGAAGTAATATCCCAGGTGTGACATTTATCCAACAAATAGTATTCAAGATATAAGGCAAAATCACTGGACCGTGAAATCTAGGTGACCTGGACCGTAAAATGTAGGTCACCATGACCTTCACTCTCTTACACTTAAACCGATGTCACATAGTTAGCTGATGTATAACCAGTTGTGTCTATAACCTGTAGGCATATAAGATTTTACAAATGTGTCCTAGATTTTGACCCCTAGTCCCACCCCAAGGCCCACCCTGAGGTATGAACCCAGGGGTATGTTCTTTTGGAATCTCAGAAGACTCCTCCAGGTACCCAAATTCTAAATATGAATGCTCCATGAGGAGTGAAAGTCAAGATATAAGAATTTGAAAAACTTTAACACAGTATTACAAAGGTGTCCTAGATTCTGACCCCTAGCCCCACCCAGGAGCATGAACCCAGGGATTTATTCTCTTGGAATCTCAGAAGACCCTCCAAGGTACCTAAGTTCCAAATTTGATGCCTCTGTGAGGAGTGACTGTTGAGATATAAGCATTTGAAAAACTTTAACGCAGTGTGACGGGAACGGGAACGCAAACGCAAACGTGGATGACCGGGGTGACTACAATAGCTCTCCTT
The DNA here is from genome assembly GCA_964016985.1 of Anodontia alba. NCBI lineage: Eukaryota > Metazoa > Mollusca > Bivalvia > Lucinida > Lucinidae > Anodontia > Anodontia alba. Next base: position 7,298,439 of record OZ024835.1, on the reverse strand, counting down.
GTACTTCGTACAGGCGAGCTAAAAAATGCGTCATCAGTACTCAATAGAAGTGCCTTGCGGAGGCACTTCTATTGAGTACTGACAAAATATGTTTTCATGAAGAAACAAGAAAACTATTATCTGGTTACCCCCTCTTATCTGGAGCTATGAGAAAATGTTAACCATGAATTTGTTTGTTTGATTTGAGTATTACTTCACTTTCAACAAATTTTCAATCATATCGGGACGGTGTCTGCATTAGGCAGGGAACTTGATGCTCACTTTTAGAGTACTGCTTCACTGTAATATCATGCCTCAGTCACATGACATGATATTCCATCCAGTCACATTATACTGACACCAGGCTGACCAGTTCTGATTCCTAGCTCTACTTTCTTTTAATGCTGAGCACAAAGGGGAATAGCAGCTAGTATCATTTTTAAAGTCTTTGGTATAACTTGGCCAGGATCAAATCCGCGACCTCCTGGTCAAAAAGCAGACACTCTACCAATTAACCTTTGTCATGCTGAATAAATTAAGATGCCACACCCACTTCTAATTTTCAGCCAATCAGATTACTTGATCCAGGTTCTTGATAAAAATTCAAGTACTGAATGGCAAGCAGTGTAGATCCAGATCAGTTGGCTTCTTCAGAAGCCAACTGATCTGGATCTACACCGTTTGTAAGGGCATGGCATATCCGGGTTCAGCAGGACAAGGGTTAAGACACTGTGCCAGTCTGGAAATAATATCAGATGTACCATGACAGAAAGGGTCTTTGGGGCAAATGAATTCAGACAAGGCCCAATTCAACCTGTGCAGTCTAATTAGGGTCTGGTGTTTGCTTGCAGAATTATGTGAAACTGCAAAATATACCATGTGAATCATAGTCTCATGCAGATTAAACTGTGAAACTGAAATTACAGATTATCACATGGAGTTTTGATTATCACCCAAGCATCAACCCAAGACCCCAGTATATGCCCAAGGGTTGACACAGAGAAACATCATGTTGTTGATAATGTCACCATAATGTTGCAAGCGAGCTGATAACTCGCTGAAGTGATTCTAACTCAGTACACATAACATACTTCCATGATAAATACGAAAATTTATCTAAACTATCCCTAAACATTTTGCTTGAGCTATCAAAATAATTTCCTAGGGAATGAAAACAAGCTCAAATTAGGCATGGTAAACCAGCCATTGGTGTTTGAGTCATTGGTTTTATTGTACAACAAAGACGCTGATCAGACCCCGTAGGTGCCCAGACTAATCCATCTTTTAATTGCTTTATAGGATACAATGCCTTTTCAGCTCAGAATTTCAAGGGAGGCAATTCTGTCTAAATTGTTTTGCCTCTCTTCCAAACAGGTGAGGAAAAGTCTACTCTTAAATGGAAGAATTTGCTCCCAAATGGCGCCCTCTTTTAACACAGATCCCTTTTCAGAAGGGAGGCAAAAATAATGTTGACAGAGTTGTCTACCTTGAAAATGTATCCAAATGACTCAAATTCAGGGTAATAAACCTTTCAGCCCTGTGGCTTACTGTGCTTTCGGCATCACTGGGAAAGTTGTTTTTTGCTTGGCACTTTACACAGAAGTAAATTTGCAAACTTTTGTCATGATTCAATGCAAAATCATTTGTCGTAACTACCTATGCACAAAAAGTTTTATTCTAGTCATTGGTTTTTCAAAAAATCAAATATTTTCCTTTTTTCCCATAGTAAAAATGTATGTAAATTATACAGAAATCTGTTGGGTACATGTAGGTAATTTGGAAGCAGATTTTCAATAAGTTCTACTTGTTCAGTTTTTCCGGAATTTTCAAAATATTGTTGTGAAGCATCAATAATTCAAATTCAGCAAAGAAAAGTAGAAGATATTTTCTTAATCAAAAACTCCAAAAAAAAAATCGCTTTACTATAGAAATTGCATAGGTCAGACCAACTTTTGGCTGTAAATTTAATTAATGGGTAAATATTTGAGAACAAAACACAGAAACAGAAAAGACAAATGGTTTTTGATAAGATATGGTCAATCAGAACAAAATATTCTCATTTGAAATAAAACACCATCCAAAAACGTCTTTCCGAGTGATGTCGAAAGGACAGTAAATAATTTTTGCAAACAGTGTGGATCCTAATGAGATGGCTCATTATGAGTTGTCTCATCAGGAACTAGACTGTTTGCCATTTTATTTTGATTTTTTGAATGAGACCCCTAATTGGAACAATTGTTCTGATCAGAATCAAAGATGAGAGTCCACTTCAGGAACTCAGGGATGAAAGGGTATTTGTTGGTCACGTGAGTATACTTACTTGTACTGGTACTCCTATGTCTGGCCATACCATGCTGTCTGAAGGGAAGGCTGGGTTGTTCCATACTACTACTACTTTGTTTAGGTATGGCAAACCTTTCAGTCTTGAGATGGCCATTACTAACACCTGTTCTCTCTCATAGGTCAACATTACCACTGTAAAAAGAACAACAACAAATGAAAAGAGAAGTAATTTAGTACATCAAAATGTCTGACAAAATGGCATATGCAAACAGTGCAGACCCAGATCAGACTGCTCCTTCAGGAGCAGTCTGATCAGGGTCTACACTGTTTGCCATTCCATTAAGTATTCTAAGGAACAACTGCATAAGAAGCAAAATTTAGGCCAAAAAAGTATGGAATAAAGTGTTCAAAATTTTAGGACATTTACATGTATCATATAGCTCAAGCTAAGAATTACGTGTATTCACTTTTTTTCAGCCAAAAAGTATTGATATTTTTCTTATGTCTCCAGGAAAAATATGTTATGTTATCTCGTGGAATTGTTTCTAACAGTCAGATGATACCAATGAGTATACACAAATCTGTTCTCCATATTAACCCTCGCCATGCTGAATAAATTAAGATGCCATGGCCACTTCTAATTGTCAGCCAATCAGATTACTTGATTAGTTGATACTAATTCACATATCTAATGACAAACAGTGCAGATCCAGATCAGTTGGCTTCTTCAGAAACCAACTGATCTGGATCTACACTGTTTGCAAAGGCAAGGCATATCCAGGTTCAACAGGACCAGGGTTAAAAAACATACTGTAAAACTCCTTATATTACAGAATATTTGCTAAAAAATATTTTTTCTGCCTGTTTGAACTGTTAGAAATAACAGTTATTTATAATATCTGTCTGCTGTCTGAATTATTAGAATTATAGTGATGAGTACAACAAATTTTGTTTAACTCATTTAATTTATAAAAGTTATTAGATATGGATTACAATTTTTACACTGAAGTAAACAAAGACAACAACAAAAATAAAAGACTGTATATGTTGAAGCAAAAATTTAGTATGAAGACAAACATTTGATAAAACTAGACAAAGTGCCCACTGCCCAGTGGGGCACATATACCCCCGACTAGCGCTACCGCCCCCTTTTAAAGAGCACAAAGTATGTAGCTTTGACTCTGGAGATGGCAGTTGTATGCTATATGTTATAACATTGAAAAAATTCAATCACACAGTAATATGAAGCCCTTGACCTCGAAGGTCAGGCACAGGTGCAGGGATTGAGCTAAATAAAACTTTAGCCCTATGACTATCACCATATACCAGTGAAATCAGTCTTTAAAATATAAGCAAAAATGACATTTGTATGAAATGTCTGTGACCTTGACTTAAAAGCCATGCCCCAGCTTGGGGATGGTGCCGAGAAAAACTTCAGACCTATATATACCATCATGCTTAATATTAATGAAACCAACAAAAGGGTCTTCATAATATAGCTATATAAACTTAGATGCAATTTTATTTTTTTTTACTTTTATATGAAATTTCTGTGACCTTGACCTCAAGGTCATACCCCAGGATAAGGATGATGCTGAGTAAAACTCTAGACGTATATCTACCAACATGTAAGATATAAATGAAATTCCTCAAAGGGTCTTGATGGTATAGCTATATAAACATAAACACAAAAAATTTGACTTATTTATGAAAATTCTAAGTCCATGACCTTGACCCCAATGTTATTCCCCGGGACAGGGTTGGTGCTGATAAAAACTTAAGCCCTATATCTACCATCAGGCCAAACATGAATTAAATCCATCAAAGGCTCTTCATAATATAAGGTCTTATAAACTTTAACGTAAAAACTTTGACCCTTAGACAAAAATAAAGTATGAACAAATAATACTTCATCGGACTGACGGACAGACAAACAGATTCCTTGCTGATAGCTATATCAGCTCAACCTTTCAATTAGGGAATACTGAAATTTAACAAAAGGTCTGGATGATATGGCTATATAAACTTAAAAGCAAAAACTTTTACTTTTAAATGAAACTTCTAAGTTCCCGACCTTGACCTCGGTCACACCCGGGGTGGGAATCATGCGGAGTAAGACTCTAGGCCAATATATAGCAACATGTCAAATATAAATGAAATTCCACAAGGGTCTTGACAATACAGCTATATAAACGTAAACACAAAAATTTTGACATTTTTATGAAAATTGGAAGTCCGTGACCTTGACCCAAAGGTCACCCCCCGGGGTGGGGATGGTGCCAATAAAAACTTTAGAGCTATATCTACCATCATGCCAAATATGAATGAAATCCATCAAAGGGTCTTCAAAATATGAGGTCTAATAAACTTTAACGTAAAAACTTTGACCCTAAGACAAAAATAAAGTATGAACAAATAATGCTTCAACGGATGGACGGACAGACCAACAGATTCCTTGCTGATAGCTATATCCGCTGGCCTTTCAATTAGGGAATACTGAAATTTAACAAAAGGTCTTGATGATATGGCTACATAAACTTAAACGCAAAATTTTTTTACTTTTATATAAAAATTCTAAGTTTGTGACCTTGACCTCGGTCACACCCTGAGTGGGGATCATGCGGAGTAAGACTCTAAGCTGATAGCTAGCAACATGTCAAATATAATGAAATTCATAAAGGGTCTTGATGATATAGCTATATAAACTTAAACACAAAAAACTGACTTTTTTATGAAAATTCTAAGTCCGTGACGTTGACCCCAAGGTCACCCCCGGGGTGGGGATGGTGCTGATAAAAACTTTAGACCTATATCTACCATCATGCCAAATATGAATGAAATCCATCAAAGGGTCTTCAAAATATGAGGTCTTATAAACTTTAAAGCAAAAACTTTGACCCTGACTTTTTTATGAAAATTCAAAGTCTGTGACCTTGACCCCAAGGTCACCCCCGGGGTGGGGATGATGCTGATAAAAACTTTAGACCTATATCTACCATCATGCCAAATATGAATGAAATCCATCAAAGGGTCTTCAAAATATGAGGTCTTATAAACTTTAACACAAAAACTTTGACCCTGCGACGGAAAGACGAACGAACAAACGAACGTATGAACAAACGAACGTACGTACGTACGTACGAACGAACGGAAAAGCGAAAACTATATACCCCCACATACTTCGTATGTCGGGGGTATAATTAAAAGTGGGAATTATTACAAATTATTGGAAGTTAATTTCTGAAATAAAAAAAAAACAAGAGCTGTCGTAGGTCAGCGTAGCTCGCCTGCTGGGTACATTTTATATTGTAACATTTTTATCATTAAGAAAATCAAAATGAAATAATCTATGAAATAATTTTCAAGTTATATGGCGAAATCATTCAACCATATAATATAGGTCACACTGACCTAGATGTATTTGTATGTAAATCATTTTGTCACATAGATATAATAATCCAGGTATGACAATTCTCCATGAAATAGTAATAAAAATAAAAAGCAAAATCACTGAAGCATGAAATATAGGTCATAATGACCTAGATATAGTAAGTGGTCATTCATTGGGTCACATGGAACTAATATCCCAGGTGTGACATTTATCCAACAAATAGTATTCAAGATATAAGGCAAAATCACTGAACCATGAAATATAGGTCACACCAACAGAGATATATTTTGACGTCAATAATCGGGTCACAAGGAACTAATATCCCAGGTGTGACATTTATGCAACAAATAGTATTCAAGATATAAGGCAAAATCACTGAACCATGAAATATAGGTCACAATGACCTAGATATAGTAAGTGGTCATTCATTGGGTCACATGGAAGTAATATCCCAGGTGTGACATTTATCCAACAAATAGTATTCAAGATATAAGGCAAAATCACTGAACCATGAAATATAGGTCACAATCACCTAGATATAGTAAGTGGTCATTCATTGGGTCACATGGAACTAATATCCCAGGTGTGACATTTATCCAACAAATAGTATTCAAGATATAAGGCAAAATCACTGGACCGTGAAATCTAGGTGACCTGGACCGTAAAATGTAGGTCACCATGACCTTCACTCTCTTACACTTAAACCGATGTCACATAGTTAGCTGATGTATAACCAGTTGTGTCTATTTTGTTTGTGTTGAGGTTTTACGGCCCAGTCAACCCAATGGGGTCATGTCGAGCGCGGTCAGTTTACCTAACCACACGTTTACTGGACAGGCTTAGTCCTCTAAGCGGTTAACCAGTACTATGCACATTCTTTCGCCAGAAACTGACAACTGCCCTTCTTGAATCAGCGGAAGGGAGAGAATGACCGTAGAAAATATTTCATGATCAATCTCCACGAAAGAATGTTGCCGACCTCGGCGGGGGTTGAACCCGCGACCTCCTGGTCTCCAGTCGGACGGCGCATCCAACTGAGCCACCGAGGCCGGCCCCAGTTGTGTCTATAACCTGTAGGCATATAAGATTTTACAAATGTGTCCTAGATTTTGACCCCTAGCCCCACCCCAAGGCCCACCCTGAGGTATGAACCCAGGGGTATGTTCTTTTGGAATCTCAGAAGACTCGTCCAGGTACCCAAATTCTAAATATGAATGCTCTATGAGGAGTGAAAGTCAAGATATAAGAATTTGAAAAACTTTAACACAGTATTACAAAGGTGTCCTAGATTCTGACCCCTAGCCCCACCCAGGGGCATGAACCCAGGGCTTTATTCTCTTGGAATCTCAGAAGATCCTCCAAGGTACCTAAGTTCCAAATTTGATGCCTCTGTGAGGAGTGACTGTTGAGATATAAGCATTTGAAAAACTTTAACGCAGTGTGACGGGAACGGGAACAGGAACGCAAACGCAAACGCAAAGGTGGACGACCGGGATGACTACAATAGCTCTCCTTGTACTTCGTACAGGCGAGCTAAAAATAGTATTAAGCACACAAATGCCCCCGTCCTTTGCTCTTTGCCCATATGGCAAAAACATCTGGATGCATAAATTTCAACAACTATTTTCCAAATGCTCAATTTGATCTGATATTTATTTTGACCCATAGCTCCACCCCAGGACATGGTCCACGGGCAACTCTAGGACAGAGCTGAAAGTTTAGGTCTGTGTTTGTAGCATGCCAAAATTCAACTTCCTAGCATTAAAGGTGCCCAAGTTATGACCTCCAAGAGAAATGTCAGTGTAAATTTGAGTGTAAACTTACCAGTAAACATTTAATTAGACTCTGGTTCCTAATGTGGCATACACACATAGAGATGTAAATCGTGGCGAAATGCTATGCCCCCACTGCTGCCTTTGGCAGGCAAGGGCATAAAAATACTGTTTGAACTTATGGAGACCATTTGCATGTAATGTTACATTGTGTAAATCCTATTTTCAGGGAAAAATGATAAAAAATTGTCAATTTGTCATCTGCTGAGAGTAGTTAAGGTTAAATCCACCATTTCTGAGGAAATAAGGTTTGATACTTCATGTGAATCATCTGCACAGCAGATGCTTCACATGAAATGTCAAACCTAATTTTCTCTGAAAAAAAAAACAAACAAACACAAAAAGTATAACATAAAGTCAGACTGTCTTCTGCTGCAACTGTGACGGGCTTTTTCAGGTTAAAACATAAACTACACTGTTTTCCTACCTGTGAACTGCTCCCTGGGATGATTCCCACCAAGAGCTTCACTGAACTCTTTACCTGAGCCTCCTTCACCTTTGTTAATAGGCCGGAAACCATAGCTGGAACCTACAATGTTAAACAATATTATACACATAAAAGCCAGTACAAGTTCAAATTTACTTGGTTTCGGAGAATACTCCAGCATAAAATGTAAGTTCAACAATATATGTTTCAGTGTATTTTCTAATTTTCTGCACGTTAACTATTCTTATTTACCTAACTTCAATTTCCTGTGTATAAACTATTCTAATTTTCCTAATTTTATAATTTCCTGTGTATAAACTAATTTTCTGTGCGTAACATACATGTACGCTGAATTCCACCTTATCTGTTCTAACTCTTCAAAAGCCAAGCAAAATTGTAGCAGACGATATTCTTATTATTTTTGGGTTTATTGTTTACAGCTGAGCCACAGTATACAGACACCAAAGCATAGCAAAAGATAAGGCATTTTTTTTTCATCCGAAAAAAGCTGATATCTTTCTTATTTCTCCACGAAAACATATGTTGTGGGTACTCATTAGAAGCGCCTCGGCGAGGCGCTTCTAATGAGTACCCACAACATATGTTTTCGTGGAGCAATAAGAAAGATATTATGTGGATACCCCCTCTTATCTGTAGCTATGCCAAAGTTTCCTTAAGGTAGTTGTCCATGTGATTACCGTTGCCCAATGAAATCAAATTGCAAGTTTGTACTAAATCCAGGTAACGATTATTTATAGCTGCACTATTCTTGTCGCTGCGACATCAGAGTGCTGTGTAAAGAGGGTTATCTGTAAAACTTGGACTGGAACATTGGCAAACAATGCAGACTTACATCAGACATTGCAGAACATGGCATCTAATTACGATCACTGCTGTTTGCTTAAATTACAGGAAGTTAAGTGTTAAACTTAACAGTCTTAAGTCCCCATTCAGGACCATTTTTGCAGCCTGCACTCCAAGACAGTTGAACCCCTCCCCCCCCTCAACCCCCCAGCATGTCAGTGCTTTGATTTAATATTTTTCCAAGAAGATAATGCTTGACATTTGCTGTCTGATACAGTTGTTCCCCCTTAAAACGCCAAGAAAACCTGCATCTGAAAATGTCGTCTGTTTATGTTGTCTACTGAATATTCTTGCAAAATTTTCAAACCTATTTTTGCATATAGGCAAACAGTGTGGACCCAGATTAGACTGCTCCTAAAGGAGCAGTCTGATCTTTTGTTTGTGTTGAGGTTTTACGGCCCAGTCAACCCAATGGGGTCATGTCGAGCGCGGTCAGTTTACCTAACCATATGTTTACTGGGCAGGCTTAGTCCTCTAAGCGGTTAACCAGTATTGTGCACATTCTTTTGCCAGAAAGCAGTCTGATCTGGGTCTACACTGTTTGCAAAAATGACTTTTAAAATCACAAGCAGATGCAAAGCAGACGACAATTGTTGTGATTGGCAGTTTAAGGGTTAATGGCACTTTAGGAGTCAAATTATCTGAAATATACAGGTGAAAATAAATGCTGCATGAAATTAAAAAAGGGCATTTTTGCCATATGGCTACAAAGGCCCAGCTCAACCTTTGCATTCATGCCTTCTAATCAGAGACTTTACGGTCAATTTACAGAATCAAAGGATACCATATTTACCCTAAGTATTTAGACAGAGCAAACAGTATAGACCCTGATCAGATGATGTCTGAAAAGGTTCTGCACTATTTGCCAAGCCATCACAAAAACACCTATATAGTTTTGACCCCCTTAAATCCCACTTTTATATAGTAAAACTGGGGTTTACAGGGGTATACATTAATTTTCTTATTTCTACTTAAAACATAGATTGCGGGTACTTGCTAGAACCACCTCACCAAGGCAGTTCTAATGAGTACCCACAATCTATGTTTTGAGCAAAAATATGAAAACTACCAGGATTTTTCAATGAAAGTTTTCAATTTTGGGTGGTAAAATTCTCAGTATATTTGAATAGGTGTGTTTTCGTAATGCATCCAGCAATTGTTAGACTCATCAACTAGTAGCTAAATGAACTTGTTCAAATTTTACAACATACATAGTGAGGAGTTAAGTTTTTCTCCATAAAAACCTGTTGTTGGTAGTCATTAAAAGTGCTTTGCCAAAGCACTTTTAGTAAGTATCCGCAACATATTTTTTATGGTAAAATAATGAAAAATTATCCCAGAATTTTCAACAAATACTCCTCCTTAACCCTTGTTCTGCTGAACCCGGATATACCCTGCGTGAAGAAGCCAAGTGATCTGAATCTGCACTGTTTGCCATTAAGTAAGTGAATTTGTATCAACAATCAAAATCAAATAATCTGATTGGCTGAAAATTAGAAGTGGGCATGGCACCTTAAATTATTCAGCATGACAAGGGTTAATCCTCTGTGAATATGATAATAACCTCACCTATAAATTTGGCTTCAGATGCCAATACTGGCTCAAAAGGAGTGAATGGAAACAAATGAAATGGATCACCAGGATGATTGAAGGAATCCCTGAGTGTCATGTATGTAAAATTCTGTTTAAACTTCAATGACGGAAATGGGGGCTCAAGTGGACCCAGAACTTCATCCGTAACCTCCTCCGGATCCATGGGTACAAACTTTGATGCGGGACTAAAGTCTGAGACAATACTGGGACTTGGTTCTTCATTAACTGGTGCAGCGGGGATCTGTAGACGAGTTCTCAACACTGACAGAACCGTTGACAGTATTGAGTGTGTTGTACCAAAATAAGTCTCCCATATGATACGCCCATGTCTTTTTAATTCCATCACATCAGCGTCTGTAAATGTTCTTAAAAAGAAATGTAATTCACTGGCACGTGGCTTTGGCAAGATTAAAACTGCTTTTGACCAGTCTATTAATTCACTATATGGAAGCTCAGCAGAGTCACCTAAAATAACAGGCACAGCGCCATGCTTTAGAGATTCAAATAATCGCGTCTGAAAAACTGTTGTTGATGAAACAGAAATATTAGCTGGTGAAATAAGAACTGAAAACGTTGACTGCAATAAAATTTCCACCCTCTCAGTGTCACTGCCACAGAGCATCCATTCACCATTTATACCAGATCCCTGGTAGTTATCACAGACAAATCGTAAAAACACATTTTCTTTTGTGTCTGATTCTATTCTTTTAAGATTTTGCACTATTGAAACCTCCAAGTCTACTAACTTTGTAATTTCTCCATAAAGGGCTGCCTTCAACTGTCTTGATTTAAAATTCTGATCTGAATTAAAATTATTCAATTTAATTTCACCTGTTTCAACATTTTTAGATCCACCCTCAGATAGCATCATTTGAAGTTTGTCATTAAACTGGCCAGCAAAAGATAAGAAATACTTCCTCCTGAGAGGTGACAGGGGAGGCAATTCCTCCCAAACAGGTCCATCACTTCTTCCCAAACTTGGTGGAATTACCACATCAAATTTAGACCTAAATTTTGTCTCCACAAAAGATGACTGGGCTATCATAGCTCTCCCTGTGTTTACATTTTGGAACATATCAAAATCTGACTTGGATCTAGCGACATTTAATATCAAGTGATTTCGTCCATCACCATTCCAGTATGGAAGCTGATGCAGTACATTCTCAATATCTACAGCAGACAACTTAGCACTACTTTCTCCAAGTAATGCTACAAATATGCAAGCTGTGTTTGGGTCACTGCTCAAATAAGAACTTCTTTTCAAAGAAGCAAGCACCGATGATTTCACAAATTCATTTAACGAATCAGAAGACATGTAGTTCTCCACGGAATAAAGGTAAACTGGGAATCCGGAAACCAGTGAACACCTAGAGTAATCAAAACACGAGATCATCTGACAAAGCTGAGGTAAAGTGGGTGGGGTATGTTTGACATTTAAATTGTCTGGTAAAATAATTTTTTCTGGAGCTTTCATCACAGGCATAAATCTGCAAAAAAAATAAGAACAAAATAAGAAATTGTAAATTTACTCATAGATACAGATAAAAGTGGGGGTATCCACATGATATTTTTCTTACTTCTCAATAAAAACATCTGTTGTGGGTATTCATTAGAAGTGCCTCAGCAAGGCACTTCTAATGAGTACCACAACATATTTTTTCATCAAGAAATAAGGTGAATATTAGTATTTTGCAGTTGAACAAGAACATGATCTGTCGCCAGACAGGATAACTCGCCTGAACTTGCGCTTATCAATCAAATAATAAGTTAAGACTATGACGTTAAAATCCTGATCATTGTTACATTGTTAGTATGTGTGTGTGTGTGTGGGGGGGGGGGGGGGGGGGTGTAGGAAGACATGTTACTGGATATAATTTTGGATGAACATCTTCCGTAGCTGCTGTCTGTATAGCAAATATATAAATAGTATTATCTGAAAAGTAGCTGAGTAAATAAAAGACCTTAAGATCTTTGAGGTAAAACTTTAAAATAAAATGTCTAAGTCTGTGACCTTGACCTGTAGGTTATAGGGCAGGGATAGTGCTGAATAAAATTTTGGAGCAATATCTATAATCATGACAAATAGAAAGTAAATCCATGCAAGGATTTAGAAAGATCTTAAAAACTTAGATGCAAAACTTTAACATAAATTTCTAAGTCTGTGACCTTGACCGCAAGGTCATAAGCAGGGGTGGGAATGGTGCCAAATAAAATTTTGGATCAATATCTATAATCATGCCAAAATATAAAGTAACTCCATGCAAGGATTTAGAAATTAAGAGATCTTAAAAACTTAGATGCAAAACTTTAACATAAATTTCTAAGTCTGTGATCTTGACCGATAGGTCATAAGCAGGGGTGGGAATGGTGCCGAATAAAATTTTAGATCAATATCTATAATCATGCTAAATATAAACTAACTCCCTGCAAGGATTTAGAAATTGAGAGATCTTGAAAACTTGGACGCAAAACTTTAACATAAATTTCTAAGTCAATGACCTTGACCTCCAGGTCATAAGCAGGGGTGGGGATAGTGCCGAATAAAATTTTGGATCAATATCTATAATCATGCCAAATATAAAGTAAATCCAAACATGTACAAGGATTTCGAAATTAAGAGATCTTAAAAACTTTAATGCAAAACTTTAACATAAATTTCTAAGTCCATGACCTTGACCTTTAGGTCATAAGCAGGGGTGGGGGTAGTGCCAAATAAAATTTTGAATCAATATCTATTACCATACCAAATATATAGTAAATCCATGCAAGGATTTAGAAATTAAAAGATCTTAAAAACTCTGACGCAAAACTTTAACATAAAATTTCTAAATCCGTGACCTTGACCTATAGGTCATAAGCAGGGGTGTGACTAGGACTCAATAAAATTTTGGACCAATATCTATAATTATACCAAATATAAACTAAATCCATCAGAGGATTTAGAAAATATGAGGTCTTAAAAACTTTTTTTTTTTATAGATTAGGTCTTAAAAACTTTGTTGTAAAACTAACATTTTTGTTAACGTCGCTGCCGACGCCAACACCGGGGGTAGTGCAATACATGTAGCTCTTTCTGTACTTTCATACAGGTGAGCTAAAAAAGTGCCTTATCTGATAATTATGTATTGTATGATTACAGAGCTCTAGGTATGATATTTCTGTTAATTATGTATTGTATGATTACAGAGCTCTAGGTATGATATTTCTGTTAATTATGTATTGTATGATTACAGAGCTCTAGGTTCAATATTTCTGTTAATTATGTATTGTATGATTATAAAGCTCTAGGTATGATATTTCTGTTAATTATGTATTGTATGATTACAGAGCTCTAGGTACGATATTTCTGTTAATTTGTGTATTGTATGATTATAGAGCTCTAGGTATGATATTTCTGTTAATTATGTATTGAAAGTTTGCTTATTTCTCCACGAAAACATATTTTGTGGGTAGTCGACAAAAGTTCCTTGCTGTGGTACTTATAAGAGTACCCAAACATTTTTTTCTGAGAATACAGAAAAGCATTTAACTGATACTCCTCTTGTCCAGACTAATGCACATGTAAAAGACAGAGAGCTGAATAACTCAGAGGGCAAATACCACAATTACCCTTAGTACTGGGTCAGACAGGTCTGAGAAAATTGTGTAGACCCAGATTAGATATCACAGACATCACGAAAACATACCCATGTAATTTTGACCCACTTAAACCCCACTTTTATACATTAAAACTGGGGTTTACATGGGTATACATTATTTTTCATATTTCTGCTCAAAACATAGATTGTGGGTATTCATTAGAACTGCCTCGGTGAGACGGTTCTAACGAGTACCCACGATCTATGTTTTGAGCAGAAATATGAAAAATATTATAATTTTTATCTGAAAATTTTCATTTTTTGGTGGTAAAATTTTCAGTATATTTGAATAGGCGCGTTTTCGTGATGAGAAGGCATATGATCAGGGTCTAAACTGTTTGCCACTCATTTCGCAGTTTTCAGACACATCAAATGGCAGCTGAATGAACTTTGTTCAAATTTTAGAACAGATACATTAAGAACTGAGGACTTTGTTAACCCTTGTCATGCTAAATAAATTAAGATGTCATGCCCTTTTCTAATTTCCAGCCAATCAGAAGACTACTTCTTCAGAAGCCAACTGATCTGGATCTAAACTGTTTGCAAAGCAGGGTATATCCGGGTTTATCAGGACTAAGGTTAAAGAGGAATATATAATGATGACTCTGGGATCATTTTTCTTATTTCTCCATAAAAATGTATGTTGTGGGTACTCATTAGAAGCACCTCACTGATGTCTTTCAAATGTGTACTCACAACATGTTTTTATAAAAAAGACAAGTCAATTCTAATGAGTATCCAAAGCATATGTTTTTGTAAGGAGAAACTGAGAACATTTTCCCAGAATTATCATCAAAATACTCCTCCATAACAGATCCTCTGTAAGGAGTTAAGAGATCTGAATATCTAAGGTAAATACAGGGTGGTGCCCATACAAAATCATTCATACTGGAACTGAAACACAAACCTGGGCCCAGTTGTTCAAGGCTAAAAATGTCGTTAGTTAACGATTCATTAAAATTTACATCAAGTGATACGCAAATATGCTGAAATTTTTTGCTGAAAAAATGTGTGCAAAAGCTACTCACATTTTTCCAGCAAAAAATATCAGAATATTGTATATTGAATCTGCTAAAACAGTTAACGAAATGACCCTTAATGAGCTCATTAAGCTAACGATGCTTTGAACAACTGGGCCCAGAGGACTTGTTAAGGAGGAGTATTTGATTTGTTTGTGTTGACGTTTTACGGCCCATCAATCCTATGGGGTCATGTCAAGTGCGATCAGTTTACCTAACTGTACTTTTACTGGACAGGCTTAGTCTTCTAAGCAGTTAACCAGTATTGTGCACATTCTTTCACCAGAAAATGACCACTGCCATTCTTGAATCAGCGGAAGGGAGAGAATGACCGGAAGGGAGAGAATGACCGTAGAAAATATTTCATGATCAATCTCAACAAAAGAATGTTGCCGATCCGGGGAGGGGGGTCGAATCTGCAACCTCCTGATCACCAGTCTTAGGTGCATCCAACTGAGCCACCGAGGCCGTGATGATAATTTTAGGATTATTATCTCCCATTCTCATAAAAAAAACATGTTGTGGGTACTCATCAGAAGTGCCTAAATAAGGCACTTCTAATGAGTACCCACGACGTGTTTTTTTATGGAGGATTACTAAAACTTAACCCAGAATTATCAACAGATAATCATTCTAAAAAAGTCCTCGACAAACATAATATCCCATGCCATGCGTACCTTATTTATACTAGATGGGCAATGCATAAAAAGGACCCTTGTGCAATCTACAGACAACACAGGCCCTGATCAGCCTGCGCAAATGCGCAGGCTGATCTGGGCCTTTGTTGTCCACTTACAGAATCAGCGGATGCAGTAGTACATGTCGACGAACAGAAAATGCCCAGGTTAGACTGATCCGAACCTACGTTGTCCACAAAATGCATAAGGTCCTTTTCATACATTGTGCTTTACTTAGTATTGGGACAGACAGGCCTGAGCAAAGAGTGAAACCAAATCAGATGCAGCCAATGCATCATCTGATCAGTATCTATCCTGTTTGCCACTAATTTAGCCATTTTTAGCACAACAGGTACAAAAATGAACTTGTTCAAATTATAGGAAAAGTATGGTAAGGTGTTAAGTGTCCAAATATTTAGGGTAAATATGTTAATCTATAATAGATGGGGACTCAGAGGTGTAAAATTCTCTCAAAACTTACTCGCCCTTATGGTCTAAATTTTTCATTTAGATGCCAAAAAACAAACAAAAAGTGAAGAAAGTTCTGAAAATCTCACTTGTCCTGCCTTAAAATTTACTGGCAAATGTGAGGGGGGAGTGGAATTTTACATCCCTGGGACTGATTTACAGTTACAAACCTGTTTGCAAGTTCATTTTGTTCCAGCTTTAGTTGTTCCAAACTTAACATGGACTGCTGTATCTGCTGTTCTAAGTCTTCTTGTGTCATACGAAATTTCTCAACCTATGAAACAATAAACCACACCCAGAGATTGTTTTGGAACTAAAATATGTGTTTCCCACCCCCTCCCAGACTCCACTTCTCATCCAGAAATTTTACTCACATGATAATTGTTTACAGGTATTACAACACACCACAACCTCTTTATAACACTATTTTCGGGGTCCATAGCATAAGCCATGTTAATTAAACAACTGTGTTATATCCAAACAAAAATGTATAGATTATATTGAAAAATGACCATTTATGGTCATTTTTCAATATAATCTATACATTTTTGGGATCCATCTTAGAACCATGTTACATCCAAAACCGTGTTATAATGAACCATGTTATAAAGAGGTTAAAGTGTATTTGTTGTGACTTGGCTCTTGCTCTCTGCACATCAATGACATTGCCAAAGAGAATTGATATTCATCTTATTTCTACATGAAAACATATATTGTCAGTACTCCTTAGAAGAGCCTCTCAAATGCACTCCTAACAAGTGTGGAGAAATAAAAAAAAAAAAAATTTATCTGATATACACTCTTATCTGGAGTTATGCTTTATACTTTTATCATTTGATTGTGTTAAGAGTTTAACAACATGTCAACCCTTGTGGGCCATTTTGTGTCGTCTCCCAGAGAAAGGGAGAAAAGAGGTAGAAGAGATAGTAGAAGAGATGAAAGAGAAGGACAGGGAAGAAATAGGAAAAGGAGTGAAAGTGAAAAAGGAGATAAAATAAAAACATTCCCCCTCTACCCTTACCAGCTACAAGGATAGCAGGCCTTGCCCAACCAGGGTTCTCACTAGGATTTTAAAGGTAGGAGTCCGGGACTCCCTTTTTGTAAAAAGTAGGAGTCCCAGCCAAAAAGTAGGAGTCCCAGTCCCCCAAAATAGGAGTCCCATTTTTTTTTTTTTTTTATGACTCTCCTTTGATATTGAGCATGTACCCGGTAACTTCATTCTCCTTTGATAGTGAGCATGTCCCTGGTAACTTCATTCTATAAATACCTGATGGAGAATCAATTTCCTTATTTTCATATACTTTTTTATGGTCCTTTGCATTATGTATTATTCCGAGCAATATATGTAACCAACTGGTAGTCTTATCACACATCCTGATGTTGTTAATTCAATGGAGTTGGCCAAGAAATTAGGATGACGTCATATCTCCCTCATGGGGAACTAGAGACATCTTTGCAGATCAGGGAGACATGACAATCCTTATCTATTTTGCCTGCATGGTAAAGATCGTCGCACTTAAATTCAATACCCCACCGTTCGTCGCTGTATGTTAAGTGATCTCGAGTGTTCTGAATACTAAGTGAAAAATATTTTAATCAAAACCAACGAAAGCTCCGTTATATGCTATCGTAAACTTATATATGCAATCTATCCGCACATTCTGATCATGGACACCTCTTTTGAGCTTCCCGCAAAACGTCATTTCAATGTTTACATTTGCACCGTGCTGCGATCAATACACGCTACGAAAAAAATGTCCGGGACTTCTTCACTAGCTGAAATTTCGATCTACTGCTTTGATTTGCCGTAAAAATCTTGATAATTTAGTTCTGTTTCATACCCAAGAAAATGCTCTACAATGCAATGGAAATAGTTCGTTTTTCTCCCTAAACGGTTTCCCGCCACGCTGTCAAATGACGTTACCCTTACGAGCACGCGCTACCGTAACGAGCACGCGCTTTCATCATGCGGGAGCAATGGAAAATGTAACTTATACTAGAACAGTCCCAAATTGTATAGCGTCGTCCGGGGTGCATCTGAGCAGTCCTATCAGACTCTTCACAGGGCTTACGGGATAGATTCGATGGGACTTAGAAACTTTTTTTTTTTTTTTTTAGTGACAAGCAGGAATAACTGTTTAGATGCGCAGACTATTATCTCGCGAAAGGATAAGGTACACTTGTAAGCTTTTAACAGAAAACAGTAAGCGGGCTTTTTTGATGTTAGTGACGAAAATTCAGCGTCCGAAAATTTTGAAATGGATTCAGCGTCCGAAAATTTTGAAATGGAAATAAAAAATCTATTAATAACAAAAAAAAAAAAAAAAAAAAAAAACGCCGGCCTCAAGCATGACACCTGCGTGTGCGTTTTCGATGAATCAGTCGTCGGTGCAAGCAATACACAGTGAGGGAAAGGGTTGCATACTGGTGTCAGTTGCATGCTTTAATTACTCGATCGCTGAAGTGTGAACTGCCAACACCTGTTTAACTACCGCTTATTAGCAAATAACGGTACTTGTCGCAGGTGTGATAAGCACGCGGCGGATTACTACTGTTCTTTTAAGATTCTACCGACGATACGAATAACATGTGGCGGACTTTAGACTTCAGTCAAATAATCCGATCATAATTAGTAGTAGTCCCACGGAAAAAAAAAACATGCGTCCGGCGGACTCGGCTTTGGGAATTTTTAGGAGTCCGGACCATGATTTATGCGTCCCGGGACGCAGGATTCTGCGTCCCCGAGAACCCTGCCAACTGTAAGCCAATATCAGTTGGATGCCCTGGTGACGTGAGACACAACACCTTCCCACCACCCGACCACCCCCAAGTTTCCTAATCTACCATCAACAGATTTGAAGTTTTTGGAACTGACACATGTAAATTCCATATTACAATTATCAAAGCTGCCATATCAACCAATTTATTAAGGGGAGTAGTTGGTGATAATTCTGGGATAATTTTTTCCAGTTCTCCATGAAAAACATTGTGGATACTCATTAGAAGTAACCATCTTTAGATGGAGAAATTAAAGAATAAATATTCTAGAATTACACGTATCACCAAACACTCCTCCTTAACAAGCCCCTGCTGAATAAATTAAGATGCCACGCCCACTTCCAATTTTCAGCCAATCAGGTTACTTGATCCAGATTGTTGTTATAAATTTGCATACTTGATGGCAAACAGTGCAGATCCAGATCAGTTGGCTTCTTCAGAAGCCAACTGATCTGGATCTACACTGTTTGCAAAACAGGGTATATCCAGGTTCAGAGGACAAGGGTTAACAAGCCCCTCCTCTTATGATGCTTTATATTTCTACCAGATTTCATGAATACACCTTTAACGCTTAAAGTCGTTGTGCAGATACAAGTACATGTAAATAGAGTTACATTTCTTGTTCTCTGTTCATTGTCTGTTGGTGCTTAATATCCTTATCAAACTTCCAGAAAATATCTATAAAGGTTTTAGTTGCCTAAGCAAATTTTTGGTATGAAATTTTCATCCCCTCCATAATGGAGGAGATGTAAATTTCATACCAAAAATTTGCTAAGGCAACTAAATCCATAGAAAAATGTGCAGATTTATGGTTCTTGTCTCAACACATTGTCTGCTGATATTTTACATTTTTACCAGGGTTTGTGAAAACGTCTTCAATAATTTAGAAAGTCATGGAGTTGATATATCATTCCATATCAGGCAAATAGCTGACCCAGGAAAATAGGAAGACATCACATCTCCCACATGGGACACAATAGTGGGACACAGGACACAATAGCGCTCCATGTAATTCTTCCCGAAGAGGTAAAAAAGGAGACTTCTTCCAAGATCAGGGAGATATAACAATCCCAACCCATGTATTTACCTGGGTTTTATAATTGGCTATTTCTGACAGAAGACCTTGTCGTTTACTCTCCAAGTCTCGTAACTCATTGTTCACGGAGGCCTTAATTCGTCGCAGTTCTTCAATCTGTCCTTTCAAATCTGAGCTTTTTAGGTTGTCTAAATCTTCTGGGTGGTCTAATTGTGACCTTGACCTACAAATATCAGTGATTCAGATAAGACTCTGGTCTAACTAAGCATGCAGGAAGCAAAAATAATTCAATGTACATGCACAGGTATGTTTTTACACATTCTTATGTTAGTTTGTTTCAGGGCCACAAGGCTGGGCGGTAAATTCCACCCCCGGTATTTACCAGTGGTAATTACTGGTATTTACCGGTCTGGAAAATACTCCTAAAGTGGCAAATACTGGCAAATACTGGTCAGCTGAACTTTCTTAACTTGAAATAACTACAGAAATTTTAACCAAGTTGACTTAAAATAATGTATAATCAAAATAATTGAGTTAAAGATGTTTTAGCTAATTTTTTTATAAGGTTATCACCATAAAGAATAAACTATTTCACAAGTAAAGCATATTGAAATAGCCAAAAAGTGAATTAATGGCTAAAATTTTGAAATTATTTAAAAAATACATACAGTATCTTGAATTAAAAAAATCATATTTATTATTTGGACTTAAACTCAATAGCATAAAAATACAGGTAAACAATTACAGGTAAAATTTCACCTGTGCAACTGGCCTTTGACACCTACATGTACATGTAATAGCAAGACCATATAGTCTAAATTGTTAAAACAACAAGTGTCAAGAAAGTGTTTCTTCAAGGGACAGAAGATAAAAAGGGGCAAGGACAGAAATGATAAAATGTCATCAATGATTTCCTGTTTTATATAAATATAAATAAACTTATATTTTGATACTGATGTTAAACTTAAGTATAAATATTAAGTCAATTGACCAGTGCAATTGAAATTACCCTTATGATTGCTGACTGTAGGTTACATGAATTGTACAAATTCCAGGGTGTTCAATTCAATTGGAATTGACTAATATTTGCCAGTATTTTCCAGTATTGGCTGGTATTTACACGTATCTAATACTTTATTAAATTTAAGCTATTAAATAAGTTGATACTTCATACTTGTGTTAAACTTAAGTATAATTATTAAGTCAATTGACAAGTATAATTGAAATTACCCCTATGAATGTTGAGTGTAGGTTATTGTATAAATTCCAGGATGGTCAATTCAATCGACCAGTATTTGCCAGTATTTTCCAGTATTTGCCAGTAAATACCGCTGGCATGGAAAATACTCATATATGCTGGCATTTTGCCAACCTTGCAGGGCCAACAACCTATGTCATCAACATGGTTATATGCACATAGCTGCGACTGTAACATTTGTTCAGATTTATGGCAAAATCACAAAGATTGCATAATGCAGCGAGTGCAAGTTTAATTTGTGGACCAAATGTGTCCATTTTAGCACTGTATTTTACCTGAAATGCAAATCTGATACATATTCTACTTACTGTAGATACTTCGACCAATTATGCTTCAATTGTTAGCATTACTGAATATCAGCATGAATGGTCGAAGTGTCTGAATATTCATTGCACTTCCGAAGCCCAATTTTTCAAAAGACAGATAGTTCATATGACAAAGAATTTTGCGCACAAAGTGAATATTCTGAATTTTACAAAACCCTAATTAGTTCAGCAAGATTCCGTGCAACTAGTTACTGACGACAATATGTATCTTCATCATCAATATGATGTAGGTTGTAAGGCGTGCGTTTGTGTTGAGGTTTTACAGCCCAGTCAACCTAATGGGGTCATGTCAAGAGCGGTCAGTTTACCTAACCACACTTTTACTGGGAAGGCTTAGTCCTCT
This sequence comes from Anodontia alba, assembly GCA_964016985.1. NCBI lineage: Eukaryota > Metazoa > Mollusca > Bivalvia > Lucinida > Lucinidae > Anodontia > Anodontia alba. Next base: position 7,276,527 of record OZ024835.1, on the reverse strand, counting down.
AAGTGGTTAACCAACAGGATTCACACCAAAATCAATATGTTCCCCTCCCAATAGGTTGGGGAATATAATTAGTCCTCATAACATATTTTGGGACATCTTTTTGCAAGCCATATTTCATATGTGGAAAAGGGTTAGAGTGCCCAAATATTTATGATAATAAAGGAACTTTTTAAACTTTACAGGTCCATTTAAAAACAACTGCAAATGACAGTCTGTTTTTTTTTTCTATTTGAAACAAATCATCTGCTTAGCAGTTGTGACTGACACTTAAGGATTATTCTATTTACCTGAAGTATAGGGATGGACAGACCTGCCCAAAGAATACAGACCCAGATCAGATGCCACAGAATGCAGCATCTGATCAGGGTCTACACTTTTTTCCACTCATACAGCAGGTTTTAGACACATCAACAGTAAAATTGAGTTGTTCAAATTATAGGTCAAGTATGGTAAGGAATTAAGGTGTTCAAATATTAAGGGTAAATATGGTAAGCCTTACCTGTGAATCTGGAGGCTGTCACTACCAATATTTGAGAGGTAATAGTGTGCAACCAGGGGTGTGACTATTAATACAAGTAACAGGCACAGAATCAACTGTGTTAATCTATTTCTGGTCAGACTGTGTAACAGCCTTCTCCTTTGGATATCCATCCTCTCACAGCCACTAGCCTCCAACCATCTTGCAAATGTTCACCAATAGCTTATCTGGAAAATACAAATTATCCATAGCAACCAAACTGCTGGAAGCCCAAAAATTGAACAAACAAATCTGGCAGAAGGCCACCTTAGGCAGCCTTCTACTAAATTATTTTGTTCTATTTTATCCCCACACTTTAGCGATGGGAATATTGTCAATGCCTCAGCCCATCCTTCCATCTAAATCACTGGGCAAAATTTAACCAAACTTGCTACACGACTCCCCCTGTGGTAAGGATGCGGCAGCAACATTATTTTTCACTCTGCCCCATGTGACCTTCGAGTGGGATTAAAAAGGTCAGTGTGTCTGTTCTCACACTATCTCCTAAACCACTGGGTGGAATTTAACCAAACTTGCTATGAGACTTCCACACATGGTAAGAGTGTGCAAGAGCAACATTATTTTTCTGTCCACCTGTCTGTCCATCTGTCTCAATGGACAGACAGATGGTGACCTTTTGACCCCACCTAAGGCTCACTAGGGGCAGAGTGAAAACAATATGCTGCTGTTGCACACCTTTACCATGCGGGAACGTCATGTAGCAAGTTTAGTTTGATTGCACCCAGTGGTTTAGGAAGAAATAGCGTGACAGACGAATGAATAGACAGATGGACAGAGGGATTCACAATATCCCCATAGCTAAAGCGTGGGGATAATAACTATTAACTAGTTGGTTACTTATCAGATACAAAAATAAACAGTTACCGACGAGCCCTTCTGGCCAAGTTCTGGATCAGTTTGCCAAACCTTGTCACTTGGCAATGCTGCAAAGAGATCTTAACCCTTAAAACGCCAAGAAAACCTGCGGTTATGTAGTCTGCTGAATATTCTAGCAAACTTTTTAAACCTATTTTTGCATACAGGCAAATAGTGTGGACCCAGATCAGACTGCTCCTAGAGGAGCAGTCTGATCTGGGTCCACACTGTTTGCAAAAATGACTTTTAAAATCACAAGCAGATGACAAAGCAGACAACAATTGTTGTGATTGGCAGTTTAAGGGTTAAATGCACTTTTCATTGTTCCACTGCAAAGATATCCTGAGTTTGAAGGAATTTGCTGTCCTGCTATACTCCATGCAAACAGGTAATTCTAATAAATAATGGCAATAAACTATTTCCAATCAAATCTGTCGTTTGTCAGAATAGCTTATTTATAAGGGCCAAAATATTGAAAATTTTCCCCAGGAATCACAGAATTTTTTCTACGTCATTAATAAGTTTCTAATCCCCAATAAGTTTGTGCAAATGTTTGTCCATAAATCTGACATCTGAAACAGAGCCAAAATCATTCAAAGTTTGTTATGAGAAATAAATTCTGTAAATAGTTCAAACCACAAAGTACATCTTCAGATAAAAATGTCCTGCTAGGATGATTGAATCAAACAGTAGGCACCTGGAATTTCTAGGTTGAATTATACAGTGTGGATAGGAAAATGCTGGGTATGCTTTAAAAGAAGAACTTCCTGTTTCACCTCCTGGCATTACGAAAATATGCCTATTCAAATATACTGAAAATTTTACCAACAAAAAAATGAAAATTTTCAGGTAAAAATTCTGATATTTTTCATATTTCTGCTCAAAAAACAGATTGTGAGCACTCGTTAGAACTGCCTCAGTGAGGCAGTTAGAACTGCCTTGGTGAGGCAGTTCTAGCGAGTACCCACAATCTATGTTTTTGAGCAGAAATACATGTAAGAAAAATAATGTATACTCTTGTAAACCCCAGTTTTTACTATATATAAGTGGGGTTTAAGGGGGTCAAAATTATATAGACATGTTTTCGTGATGGAATGAAATGAATCCTACTATAACATTGAAAATGTTCTCTTTAATGAAGCCCAGGTTTTTGAAAACATATGTTAATGACACACCTCACTCAAATTGATACCGAGAATAAAACAGTATTGTAATGATGTTCATTTGTCTGTTCTGAATTTCTGGCCCAGATGAAATTCATCCAAGAGTTCTTAAAGAATTTGCCAGTGAACTTAAGGCAATATCTACCTGTCTTATCTGACACACCCTTGATTATTGTGAAATTCCCACAGTGGTCCTTAGCAAACAAATTAACATATGTCCACTCTTGAAGAACAGATTAACATATGTCCACTCTTGAAGAACAGTGACAAAGCCCTGGCCTGTAAATATATGCCCATTTTCTTAAAATGCACCCCTTTCAAGCTATTGGAGCACATGTGCTTAAAGTATAAGCCATGGAACAGTCACTATTAGGCCAGAAAAAAAAATACCTGTGTTTCAGGTGACCCTTGAAAAAAAAATAGGGTCGGTAGGTCGGAAAAACTTTTTTTTTTCTTTCTTTTTTTAATTAATGTAATATCAAAGAATTCCAGCTATTTTTCTTCTCTGTTATAAATATATCATGTATAACAACTGTTTCAATACTTTACTGCATCATTTTTAGATCTTCAAAACTACACTAAATTAATACAGACAGCATATTTTGTGATTGATTTTAGGACCGTATACCATATGCTGCTATTTTGGAGGAAGTCAACAATCATGCAGACGCTGATTTCAAGCGTCTGAAAGACATCGGCGTCGGTCACACTATTTACCGGCGGGCACACTATTTACCGAAATGGACCGAAATTGGCAAAAATCGAGTAAAAAGTTTACCGACCGCAAAAATCAAAAAAAAAGTTTACCGGTCGGCGGTCGTTGGGTAGGGTCGGTCGGGCCACCTGAAACACAGGTATTTTTTTTTCTGGCCTTATCTGAAAAGCTGCAAACTTTTCAATGGGAGATCAGGAGATAGGGGATGGGGGTAGCGATGAAAACAACTAGTTTTATAGAATTTATTTAAAATAATCAAATTTCACTTTAACAAACTTGACATTTTTCCATAAAAGTTGGGCAATAAAATTCAGATTCACAGAGTTCTGGGTTACTCTAACAATTATGTAAATATTTGGAAGGTGGTGAGCATAAAAAAATTACCACCCAAAAACTATTTGTAACGGAACGATAGACCACTGGCATTGTGAAAAGGGAGTATATTTTAGTTTCCATTTATGCATCTTTTGTAATGCTAGTCTATACTTCAATGTCTGATATCAATATGGCAGTCATCGCTAGGAAAACTTGAATATTTTAAAGTTTTTCTTACAGTTCCAAAAGAGTGTTGCCTCTAATAAACGCCCACCACCCTCTTTACGAAAGATAATGATTCTAATGAAAGTCTGGGCGATAATTAAAACCTTTACGATACTACCAGTTTCTAGAATTTCTCCAGCATTCATCAGTTTACCCTATTGCCATTAAAGTAAACTAAGCAGGAAGAGTGTACCTAATGCAGGACATACCTGTGGCTCCCTGCTTTTCAAGCCGGGTGCTCTACCAACAGAAATAACCAAGCAGACAGCAGAAACAAGAAAAAACAAATTCTAAATACTTCTCCTTCCTTGAGCTATAGTATATACACACTGAAAACAAGACCAAATACCACCTGATAAATACTATGAATTTGGCCCGGTCTCTTACAGTAACTGTAGTACATTGACTTGTTAACGAAAAAGTGTACAGTACGAATTGTTGTACTGTCACCCAAGTTCGCCTTCAATAAAACTCAAGAATAGGGATCATTTCGCCGAAACCGTCCACCCGCACATAAACATCATCTTTAATAAGTCATCACTTTGTGTTTTACCTTAGCCACACAATTAGTTGTGCTGCGTTTACATGTTAAACGATTTTTTCGCAAACATTTTCATTTTATTGTAAAAGGAAGTCGCCATTTTGGTTTTTGGGTTCAACTAATAACCAGACTACAACCCGCCCGAGCCGGGTATAGCTAAAGTGCGAAAAGAACGTATTTTCTCTGAATACCTAGGGTATCAAGTACAGCAAGAAATCTGCAGTCAAAATCTTACCTACCCCTGGACTATACAACTGTAGACCTGAAACTGACGATCCAGAGGGATGACTTAATGCACCACTTAGAATCAATCACCAAAGGATTGTGCTATGCACTGCACTGTAAACGATCTAGTAGTCTGAGCATCATTGGATAGGGGCATAAATAGACTGATATTATATTAATTATAGAGGCGGGTGCTAAGATATAAACTGTAATTTATACGCACTTACATTCACTAATGTGAAGGTTTCCAGACAGTGGAGGAATATACCAACAAGAACAACGTTCCCTCGTGCAAGGAACATGAAAATTACTTTGAGAAAAGAAGATTTTTTCTATGATATTAAACTACAATTACCATCTGCATCTATGGTATACGCGCTGTCCGTCAGCCGTGGCTATTATAGCGCGGGGTGGTGCCACTAAAGGAAAGAAAAAGCGGGAGAAATAGGACAGATCCCAGCAGGCACGTAACGTTAATACAACTTCGCCTCAACGTCGCATCGACATTGAGCCGGATAGAACACGAGATAAAAATAAACGAAAGAAAGCTAGAAAGTAAGGAAAGTTTGGCCGGATGCATTTTCAGCTCTTCTCTCCTGTCCAATCCGTGGCGGTACCAAGGCACCCGAGGTGCTCGCTAGCACAACACAAGGAGATCACTAGAGACTACTTACATCCGACCGGCCCTAACATTGATTAGACGATGAGGTTTGAAAGCTTCCTCTTGAAGGATACCAAGGAGGGAGAATCGACAACAGATGTCGACAGGGAATTCCAGTGACAGACTGTCTTGGGGCAGAAACTGTTCTTATAGTAATCATTGAAATTGTCTACACTTCTGCTCATGTCTTGATTTTGTCTTTACACTGGCCAGTATAGATAATTGTTTGCGGGTATGTCGACAAGGCCACCCAAGATCTTAAACATCATAGTGTTGGCACTTGACGCATCTGAATTCTAAAGACTCCCACTGGAAATAATCCAACATAGAGGTCACGTTGCTTGTATTTCTGTTGCGATTGGTGACTTATCTTGCTGCTCTACGCTGTACTTTTTCCAGCTTCTGAGTGGCTTTCTGGGTGTAGGGACTCCATACTGTACAACAGTACTCCAGTCCTGATTTATTAATTGAGAAGTAATAAGCGGTCTCTGTATTCTCGTTTCTAACTTTCAGATTCCTCCGTAAGAAGCCCAGCATACTGTTTCCTTTCTTTGTGATCTGGTAGATGCGTCTGTTCCAAGAAAGGTTGGACCAATTCTACCCCAGGATTTAGTGGAATCTTCCGTTTCTAGAGTATGACCCGTCAGTGTATAGCTGGCATGGATTGGTCTTCTTGACCTTGAGATTCGTAGGGTGCTGCATTTGTCCGGATGGAAAAAAGGGTAAGAGAAAAGCCCAGGGAGTGCCACAATCACAAAAAAGGTAAGAGAAAAGTCCAGGGAGTGCCACAATCACAAACCGCAGCCCTTCCCAGACCCCAAGAGAAAGAGGAAACCGACAAATCTAAACAAGCACAAACCGAACAAACACAGCCCTTCCCAGACACCAAGGGGAAGAGGAAACCGACAAAAACTTAACAAGCACAAATCGAACAAACGTACGAAATGCACTATGATTAGCTCACTCTTCCCCAAGCGAGGTAATCGCAATACTGGGACCACCGCCTTAGAACGAAAGCCATACCTTAGTTCGTTTCCAGTCTGCAAGATAATTAAGGTCCTCTTATAGAATCTGTCAGTCTTCCTGACTCGTTATTCGTCGATTCAGGATGCAGTCATCCGGAAATAGCTTGGTGTTCCACTGGACACAGTCCGGGAGGTCACTGATAGAGAGTAAGAAAAAGAATAGGGGACCAACGACTATTCCTTGTGGCACACCGCTGATGACCTGGATACTGTTGGATGTGGAGCCTTCAACCAATACTTGTTGTGTCCTGTTTGTCAAGAAAGCTTTAATTCAGCTATGGATGTATCCTTGAATGCCATAGTGTTCCAGTTCCTCAGCAGACATTTGTGGGGAACACGAATTAAATCGTTGGGGAAGTCTAAGTTGATGAGGTCGTGCTGATATTTCTTGTGTAGGCCTGAGATCAGTTCCTCTGCTAGTAGCTGTGTTTCGCAACTTCTTCTAGCTCTGAACCCATGTTGACAGTCTGTGAGGATCTGGTGCTTTCTAGATGTTTCAGAACATTGCTTGTTATTATGTATTCCTGGATCTTGCAGCATATGCATGTAAGGGAGACTGGTCTGTAATTATTGGCTTTATACTTCTTTCCTTTCTTAAAAATAACGTTTACGCTTGCAGTCTTTCAGTCATTAGGGATGGTCCCAGTGTCCAAGCTTTTCTGGAAGATAATGGCCAGGAACAGTGTGATTTCTGTTGCGAGTTCTTTCAGGATCCTTGCTGGTAGCATATCAGGTCCAGTCACTTTGCTAGAGTTTATCTTCCGCAGTAATTTGAGCACTCCCCCCCTCGCGTGACTTTGATGTCTGATACTATATGAAAGGGGGTGCCATCTGGTGTTGGTATACTGCTGTTGTCCTCCCTTGTCCGAGTAGACTCGTATTATCTTTTTAGGATGTCAGCTTTATCCTTGGGGTCCGCATGGAGTTTTCCATTCTCCTTCAGGGGTGCTAGTCGGTTTCCTCTTCCTCTTGGTGTCTGGGAAGGGCTGCGGTTTGTGATTGTGGCACTCCCTGGACTGTTCTCAACCTTTGTTTTTTAGTTGAAATTTATACATACCACGTGTGCATACTTCACTGTAGGTGTACTTTGTATATGAAATGACTATTTTGTTTTCTTATTTATGAATGTATGTGATTTTCTAATTTTTTCGTTCTTTCTTGCAATTTTCCCCGAAAATGAAAAGTTGAGTTTTCATGACATATTCAATATAACGCAATATAAACGATAAGAATCGCAACAAAATTATTCTCATTGTGTATGCTGTAAAAGGAACACTGCTTGGATGAAAGGAACATTTAATTTATGAAAGGAAGAAACCATTCTGGTTTCTTTGAACATCCATTACGAAAACACGCCTATTTAAATATACTGAAAATTTTACCACCAAAAATTGAAAAAGTTCAGATAAAAATTCTGGTATTTTTCATATTTCTGCTCAACACATAGATTGTGGGTACCCGTTAGAACCGCCTCGACTAGGCGGTTCTAACGAGTACCCACAATCTATGTTTTGGAGCAGAAATAAGAAAAATAATTTATACCCCTGTAAACCCCAGTATTACGATATAAAAGTGGGGTTTGAGGGGTCAAAATGATATAGGCGTGTTTTCGTGATGGAATACCGCTTTTACCGCTTAAGCCGGTTCTAGGGGGCATATGCAGCCTCGCAAACTACATAGTTGCATATGAAGAGATTTAATAAAGCCGAGTCTCCGATTTTCATTCTTTTGTGTGTTCTTTGTTTCCAAAGGCAACCTGTCCGAGTTTTGTTTATTTGGAGAATTATCCATATACGAGCTTCATATTGTTCAGACGACATCTTTCAGTAAACAATCTACAGAGACAATGCTAGGCGTTTAACTCTCGGCGCCAAATTTCAGACTACATTTGTCATCTGTGATTTATTTTTTAACAAACTATCGATCGGAAAGATGTTTATATGTTGAGTTGAAAGACTGTATGTCAAACAGCGCAGATCCTGATGAGACGGCTCGTTATGAGCCGTCTCATCTGGATCTACGCTGTTTTGCAAAAGCCTATTATTATCGCCTGTGGCAGTGAAAGAGTTAACCCTTTCGGCGCCAAATTTCAGACTATAAAGTTGAAAGACTGAATGTCAAACAGCGCAGATCCTGATGATACGGCTCATTATGAGTCGTCTCATCTGGATCTACGCTGTCTGCAAAAGCCTAAATTATCGCCTGTGACAGTGAAAGAGTTAACCCGACCTGGAAGGAGGGTAATTTTTTCAGGAAACTTCCTAAGCCTAGGCTGGTGAGAAGCCAACTGACCTGGCTCTGCACTGTTGTTCATAAAGTTTGTGAATTTGTATCAACAACCTGGATCAAATAATCTGATTGGCTGAAAATAAGAAGTGGGCGTGGCATATCAATTCATTTAGCAGGGCAATGTGTTTAACCCAGGAGTCGTTCCTGCTGACCGTTCCAACTCGGCTCGAACTTCTGTTGCAGCTCTTCTTTGTTATTATATCGGTTATTGCAACTGTTCCGTTGAATCGCGTCATTGTTTGATCCTTATGATTTCTTTTTTCGGTGTCTCGGGCAGGTAAAATGAATGTTTTATGATTTATGTTCCGTTGTATCGCGCCAATGTTTGATTCTTATCTTTTTCTTTTTTTCTTTTTTTTTTTTTTTTTTTTTTTTTTTTGTGTGTCTCGGGCAGGCTGTGCTCCGTGATTTATGATTTATGTTCCGTTGTATCGCGTCAATGTTTGATTCTTATCTCTTCTTCTTTCGAAGGCTGTGCTTCGTGATTGTAGCCTTTCACTGGGAAACTTTATTTAAAATTTATATTTTTGTACAATTATTAAGACAGGTCGTATTTGCGGCATCTTATTTGGGTCTACACGGTTTGCTCAAATATAAAAAAAGTGGAGATACCCAGGAGATGCTACAAATCACGAAGCACACATTACGAAAACAAGTCTATTTAAATAAACTGAACTGAAAATTTTACCACCAATAAATGAAAATTTTCAGATATAAATTCTGATATTTTTCATATTTCTGCTCAAAACATAGATTGTGGGTACTCGTTAGAACCGCCTCAACATAGATTGTGGTTACTCGTTAGAACCGCCTCGATGGGGCGGTTCTAACGAGAGGCGGTTCTAACGAGTAGCCTCGTCGAGGCGGTTCTAACGAGTACCCACAATCTATGTTTTTGATCAGAAATAAGAAAAATAATGTCTACCCCTGTTAACCCCAGTTTTATTATATAAAAGTGGGGTATAAGGGGGACAACATTATATAGGCGTGTTTTCGTGATGCAGCTCTAGGAAGGCACAAGCAGGAGAGATGAAGAACAAATAAGGACAACAAAAATCATGTCTGCGTTTCCTCTTACTTTTAGGATATCTACGGTAAACGTAGTTTTAAAGAGGAATGTGAACGATTAACTTTTCGTGTACTTTTGTCTCCATATTTCTTCATTTTACTTTTAATCTCATTATAATGATTGTTCACATTACTTGCAGAAAAAAAAGGTAAGTACTATTTGGTAAGGAGGGTGTCAACGTCATAAAAAGTACGTCCATCCGTTGACTGAAGGTTTTCTGCAGCAACTAAGACTTTTTTACGACTGAGCATAACAACTGACCATTCTGAGTCTACGTGATGGTACAGAGATTGCGGCTCGTTTGTTTGATCTTAATCCTTTAATTCCCCCTTATCCACTTAAGTACTTATTGACGTTATTTGAAAATGCTTAAAAGCTATAATGAGCAAAAAAAGGCCCTTATGTCATACACGAAAAATCGATGGCACAGGTCAGTTTTCGCATGTGTACAACCCCTACGCTATACTCGAACAGCGCATCAAGAAAACATGCCTATATAATGTTGACCCCCTTAAACCCCACTTTTATATAGTAAAACTAGGGTTTACAGGGGAAAACATTATTTTTCTTATTTCTGCTCAAAACATAGATTGTGGATACTCGTTAGAACCGTCTCGCCGAGGCGGTTCTAACGCGTAACCACAATCTATGTTTTGAGCAGAAATATGAAAAATATCAGATTTTTTTTATCTGAAAATTTTTCATTTTTTGGTAGTAAAATTTTCAGTGTATTTGAATAGGCGTGTTTTCGTAATTTGACTTCTTGTTTGCTTTCTTTCATATCAAGGCTCTTCTGAAAATGTGTCCACTCTCTAGTAAATTATGCAGATATCTGTAGGGTTGGTATCAAGTTCAATTTTTCTGACATAATCACAATATTGTTGTGAAACATTAATAATTCAAATTCAGCAAAGAAAAGTAAAAAAAAAAAAAAAAAAAAAAAAAAAAAAAAAAAAAAAAAAATACTTCCTTAGACAAAATTAAAAAAAAAATGACTTTACTACAGAAGTTGCTTAGGTCAGACCAATTTTTGGCTGTAAATTTAATTTTAGGGCACATATTTGAGAACAAAACACAGAAACAGAAAAGACAAATGGTTTCTGATAATATATCGTCATTCAGAACAAAATACTTTCATTAAAAATAAAACGCCAAGCAAAACATATCTTTCCGAGTGATGTTGAAAGGACAGTAATCACAACAATTGAGGACGAGTTTTTGAAATATTTGTTGTTTCTTTTTTTCTTTTTTATCAGAGAAAATAAGTCTTTACATTTCATGTGAATCGTCTGCCCTGCTGCAGACGATTCACATGAAATGTCAATTCTTATTTTCTCTGAAAAAATAACAAAAAATATTTGAGAAATTAAGAATGCACTATGCTACAAATTAGCTTAACGATTTAAGGGTTGAGCTTAGCACTACAGGGTTAAGAACTAAATCTTTTGAGAGCATTTTGACCGCGCCATACGAAAACGTGTCTTTGAGCATATAAGGACAGAGAAAGCCCAAATCAGACTGCGCATCCAGTCTGATCGGGCCTTAACTGTCCTCTAATAGAATCATTGGCTACTACAAAATGTATGACTCAGTGAAGAGCAAAGGCCCGGATGAGGCTTTGCGCATTTGCAGTATGTTGTGAATCCGCGCCATTTGCGTATGCTCGAAGGCAATTTTTCGCTTGACGCGGCCTGTTTAGCAAATGCGATTTGCAGATATATGAAATCAAACTGCACGGACGAATTAGCATACGAAATAAAACTACCAGACGATACAGATTACTGAAAAAACTATGGCCGCAAAAGAGATATTCTGAAGGACTAATATTTTGGCAAGACGCACCGTTTCTAATATTATTGTGATATACCAGTGACTAGATGATCGAAATGTTTCGTCTTGTGAAGTTAATTATATTAAATTTTAAATATGCAAGAATCGACAACTGACATTTATTACCAGTTGTATTCTGTCGCGGATTAGATTTTTTCCCTTTTAGGCGTGGAATAAAAATAAATCTGTTTATTTTCATTTCCATTCAATAATTTCACAGTGTCGAACAAAACACAATACTTAAAATATGAATTTTTGCGGCTATATCGTTCGGGTTATTGTGAATACTTTAAAACTTTTGTGACCATTTCATGAAATAATAATAAAAAAAACAAAAAAAAAACAAAAAAAAAAAAAAAAACAAAAAAAAAACAATAAACAAAGAGAAAAAAAAACTCAAATAATGCAAAAACATATACCAGTATAGTGGTGGATTCTTATGCACAATGCCAGCACCAACGAAAACACGACGAGGTTTAAAAACTCTAAACAGCTTCGATAAAAGTTCAAGAATTGTTCATTTTGGCGATGCACTTTTAAAAAATGGACTTCTGGGATACACCGACTGTAACTTAAAAACTGAGAATACCGTGGAAGCATCTACGAGGATGACTGTGTCTGATATTCGTGTCAGTAATAAAAAGGAAAGTGGTAAACAATTGTCAAAGAGAGTAGAGGAACAGAATAATCTACAGCCAACAAACTTCAGTAAACTTGCAAAGGGATTTGCTTCGCCTAGAGTATCTGGACGGAGAAGTCCACAGTCTTATTCAAGGGGCATTTTTGATCTGGACTATGACAGAAGTAAACTTGAATCAACGTTAGACGATCCAGGTGTGTTTCGAACAGACGGTGTTGGTGGTACATCAGTGTCACTCACTAGTGCAAAAGGTTCACTTCACCACAGTTTACAGGAAGCGTCAAAACCATTTAAAATGATACGGAAACAGAATGTGAAAAGTAGCAGACCAAAGAGTCTGTCAGCAATCAGTTCTTGTTCTAGTAAGCCCGTCGAGATACGTGCTTCGTCCGTTAGGAGTGTTCCAGAGATAATTGGCAGAAACAGAAGCAAAAGCGATTCTCATTCGCTAAATTCTGTATCCCATCTAAATGGCAAAAGCAAAGGTCAGACGAAGAATACTTTAAAATCAATACTGAAAACAGCAAAAGATACCAGTCAAACAGAAACATTGGACACTACAAAGACCAATGCATGGGCAGAAAAGAAAGTTGTAACAGTAACTATAGCAACACAGACTGACGAAGAGTTTTTGTTAGAACTTGCCGACGAGGATACATGTAATTTCTCGACAATTAAAGTTCTCTGAAGATTCAAAGACTATTCGGCTGTTTCCGTAGACCACATGATTATTTTTCTAAACCTTGATTATTGAAATTAACACTTTCACCCTTGAGTTTCTGAAGTGGACTTTTCCAACTTTGTATTTGGTCATATCCATTGTTGTCAGTAGAATGTTTTACTCAAAATCACGAACAGACTGGCAAATAGTGTAGATCCTGATGAGACGGCTCATTTTGAGCTGTCTCATCAGGATCTACACTGTTCGCGTAGGTATTTGTACTGGACTACAGGGTTGAAAGGGTTAAAAAGCGATCGCCGACACTCTAAGTGGGAGAAACCTATCATCTAGAGGAAAACGCAGAAAAACAAAGCAACATTGTTCAGTGTTTGTTTGTGTTGAGATTTACGGCCCAGTCAACCCAGTGGGGTCATGTCGAGTGCGGTCAGTTTACCTAACCACACGATTACTGGGCAGGCTTAATCCTCTAAGCGGTTAACCAATATTGTGCACATTCTATCGCCAGAAACTGACAACTGCCCTTCTTGAATCAGCGGAAGGGAGAGAATGACCGTAGAAAATATTTCATGATCAATCTCCCCGAAAGAATGTTGCCGACCTCGGCGGGGGTTGGACCCGCGACCTCCTGATCTCCAGTCGGACGGCGCATCCAAATGAGCCACCGAGGCCGACACATTGTTCAATGAATTTGTTGTCTGTTGATTTAGCG